>JAQFZG010004296.1:0-12022 GCA_034695465.1 Entomobrya nicoleti
AAAAAAAATGCAAAGGCATCAAAGTTTCCTTCTATCTTTCACCGCAGCCGTTTTAATTGCTGCTTTACCAACCTTTGGAAACATTCAAGATGTTCTTCAAGAAGAAAATCGGAGACTGGACCAAGAAGACAACAATATTTTCCAGTTTGAGAAGTTCTCCTCCCAATCTGTGCAACTAAAAGCTAAGGTAAGTATAGTAATCAAACAAAATATAATAGTTGGGTATTCAGCAAAATATAATTTGTCTAGTGAATATAAATATTTTACCCAATTGGTTTTTTAACTCAACCTTTTTAATTTAGTTTAATAATAAATATTTTTTTCTAATTGTTGTATTAACAGGTAAACGAGGAAGTTGCCACAGTGTTCATTTCAATCTCTGATATGGCCATTGACCGGAAAGAACAGCATATTGAGTCCCTTATCAAAAATATTGACAAAAAGTGCACCACAATTGTCCTATCTGTTGAGCAGTTTGACTTGGATAATTTACAAGGTATGTTCGTATTTTAAATTAACGAGAAAATTATATATTTTTAATGATATGAATCGGATTTATATTTTGTCAAAAATTGCTAACGATTTTGATTTTTTTTTATGCAGTACTCCCAGATGCAGTCGAATTTCGTTTTGTGGAGGCAGTTTTGGAGGAAAACGAGATTCGTAAAGTTGAGGGTCTGCCCACTCTACAGATTTATTTCCACATTCCAACAAAGGCTATTCGTGACATGAAAAGTGTAAATGATTTGAGTGTGATTGGGGTGGGTTTCGGGGCGTACATATTTGGGGAGGGTGTGGTCTCAGGTTTCGTATTCGAGTCTTCATTAATTCAAAATCCGGTTGAGTTTAAAGATAACGGTTATTCGGGGGTTATAGCTACGTCTGACCTTTGGACTGGAATGGGTTACATGAAAAAGTTCATGATGGCCATTGAACTTACTTTCGGATACGAGTTGAAGTTGGGATTATCTTTTAACTCGTTTAAGGAGTGTGGATCAACTTTTCTAAGTCTTCCGGATGAGACACTCTCTCTTTTCGATTTCGTTTTGTACAATGGCTTATTCCAAACATTTGAAAGTGGGGATTCAGGTTTTGTAGAGGGGGAGGCTTCGGATTTATATTCTGAGAGCTGTGGTACCTTATTTAAAGGGAAACCTTATTACCGTGTCAAGCAGATATTGTAAAAAAAATTAATTGATTTTTTTGCTTAAATTTCAAGTTTAAATGATTGTATGCCTCCAAAAAAATAATTATTCATTATCTAGTTTGTTAGTGTAGACATTACAGTTACATTCATATTTTATGTGCATTAATTATTAATTTAGTTCTTTCTTTAACATTTGGAATTTTGGTTAAAAATATGGTTTTTAAAATTTTGTGATTGAAATAAAATGGTTTTCTTAAATTAAATACATTCTTTATCACTTATGATTTTACTTGCATGTTTTGTATCGACACATCTCTAATTATCCGTTTCATTAATAGCGCATTATTCTTTTCATTAAATTTCCATATCACATTAAATTGAACGGGTTTGGCTACCAAAATTCCATAAGTGCTAATTACATATCTCAGACTTGTACATATTTTTGGAGGGTACTTGTTATCATACCGTGCTTATCAAACATAATATCAAAGTAATCCAGAGAGAGATCAACGTTCATTTTAATCGTGGAAATGCAGGATTGTGAAATATGGGGAATGTTGAGACGACGATGGTTCCCATGCAAAAGTAGTAGTTTCCACTGTAGTACAAAATGTACAAAATTACTTACATTTGGTCATGGTAAAGATGAAGATTTCGTTTTTCTTGTTTAAAATTCAGATAGTTAAACTATAGAAATTTAATTTAATTCCATTTTTATTTTTTTTAAATGCCTCATAAACTATAACAATCAAACATCAAATAAACTTGTTAATTACATGTAAGTATGTAATTTCTTACTCGAATTCGCAAAAGTCATACATCCTTCAATGCAAGCATATATAATCGCATCGCAACTATTTTAATGATAAAAAATTAAAAGGTGATGAGTAAGCACTTATTTTCTTGAGCATTTAATTTCGAATTTCCAATTTGCATTTTTAAACTTGCTTGGTTTTTTTTCGTCATAAAAATATTCATTGGCAACTTAATCCTTTCCAGACACCACCTCCTGGAATTGTTTGACTTTCTCACGGATTGACCGACACCACTTATCAGAAAAATAGCGGCATTAAATAGAATACGTTTTGACAGATCAATAAATTAATGTGTGCAACATTGATTCAATTGTTTGTTCACCCGAATTTTCTCAGCAAAGTTAATCCTAAAGTTAATATTTGTTTTTGGGATAATCCAAACTACTTATTACTTCAATATTTTCTAGATTACATTTATTTCTTTGTTTGCATACACTTATCAGCGTCCCATTATTAACAGTTAGGACAAGTCTTGTGACAACTCGAAAGGGTCTTGTGACGTTTACTACTGTAACCCTTTTTTGTCTTGCGATCACAAGAACAACGAGCAGGCACAAGAAGAACAATGAACAGATGGATTTACACAGAAAAAAATGTTATGCTCGAGTTATGAAAAAATGAAAGGCTGTCAAAGTTTCATCTTTACTTTCACCGCGTCTATTTTATTGGCTACTCTGCCAGTTTTTGCAAGCATTCAAGATGTTGAACAAGAAGTCAACAGAGAACTCATTGAAGGCTACACATACACAAGTATATTCCAGAAGACTTGCTGCCGTTCTGAATCTCTTAAGAATGAGGTAATTATATTTATTAAAGTTAACTAATTTAAATGTAATGCATTTTAATTTTAGTGTCTACTAAAATTGTTCTTTACTTGTACGAAATAACATTTAATAAATTTTTCTTTCAATATTTTTTTTTGTAATTTAGATAAATAAGGAAGTTCCCACAATGCTAGTTACATTATCTGCAATGACCGCTACAACCAACAAACAGCAGTACATCAAATCCATAATCGAGAAAATTGACAAGAAGTGCAACAAAATCGTTTTAACAATAACTGTGGACCAATTAGTTTTGGAAGTATTTGAATGTAAGTTAATTAAGTGTTTTTACAAAAAAAAATATCACTTCGCTAAAAAAATATGGTATTTTTTTGTTTTATTTGCTATTACAATATATAATGTATTTGTTCTATTTTATTATTTTTTCTGCAGTTTTTACAAAAGAACCACTTTTAGAGGGCTTTCTCGAGGCAATTTCTTATGAAAATGGGATACGTCAAGTTGAGAATGTGGATCCATTACAAATTTATCTTCAGATTCCAGTCGACTCTGTACACGATTTTAAAAATTTACACAAATTAATGTTGGGTGGAAGTGATTTAGGGCCGTTCATTTTTAAGGAGGGGGTAATTTCGGGTTTGATTTTCGAGTCGTCTTTAATTCAAGAACAAGTTGGGTTTAATGCTAACGAGCTATTAGAATTTTATACTACAACTGATCTTTGGACTAGTGTTTTTGTTGTAAAAGAATTCATAAAAGCAGTCGAGCTTTCATATGGATATGATCTGAAAATGGGTCTGTTAATGAATAATTATGGGGAGTGTGGTTCTGTATTTTTAAATGTTCCAAAGGAGATTACATCTCTATTTGATTTCATTTTGTACGATGGATTCTCCGGCCAAAATTTTTATCGTGAGCGATCATGGTTTAGTGAAAAAGCTAATGCGGATTTGTATTCTTACAAATGTCGTCAACATTTTATAGGGCAAGATTATTACCGGGTTAAACAGAAATTATAAAAATCTAAATTGAAGGACTGTTTAAAATACAAGTGGGCATACTTGTTAGCCCATAAAATGTGCTTCCGTTTTTGCTAAAAAAAAATATTTTATTTATATGAATTAGTTTAATCGTTTAATTTATGTTTTACCTTAATACTTACTAATTATAATTAAAAGGCATGATTTCCATGGCTAATAAATTGAGTTGGATTAAAATGTAGTCATCTTCATGCTCTTTCCATAAAATGAAATATGAGTCACTTTTCTAAACGAAAGAAGACGTGACAGGAACTGGACACAGGTTACATACACAAACATACCTACTAGCATGCATACATACATATATCTGTATACTAATTACCTTAACAACCAATCACCATATATTCGTACTTTTCCTCGACCAAATATTTCACATATTAAAAACATGCCCTTTAATTAAGAATTGCTTCAGTCAAGAAAAAATCCCCCTTCCCTTGCTCATCATCCATTTCTTTAATGAAATTGCACAACATTGTACATTCCAACATTGTACAAATTCTATTTCATCTTCTTCTTCCAACTTAAGTTCTAGCAATACTCACAAAACAGAAGTCGATTCCATTTCTAGAGGAGAATGAGATTAGTCAGGTTAAGCTCTGCAGATTTTCCTTCACATTCTAGTAAAATCTGTACACCACATTACAACATTGAACAAATTTGTTGCGGTTGGAGCCGATTTTTTGGGTATGTACATTTACTTACGGGCGTGGTAATAATCTCTGGAAAATTATTTTGGAGGTTACTCAAATTAAAAATCTGATTGCAAATTGCAAGTCAATAGGATTACATTATAAATGTTTTTTAAATTGTCCAACAAATCATAAGAATATAGCATCAAATTATTTTATTATTTGCATCTATGTGCTTAAATTCCCACAACTTCTTCATGGTTGATTTACTTGAGAAATTGGGTACATGGGTGGAATATATTTGCATTTAAAAAAATCATTTCCTATGTAAAAAAAAGTATACAAAATAAGTATGGGTAAAACAGTTGTGGACCCTTAAAACGACTATGTTTTATAAATACGGACATAAATACGATAAATACGCCTGAGAAGAACGACCACGCGTATTCACTCCATTTGCTACTTTGAATTCTTGAATTTCACTACAACCAACAATAAATAGCTAACAGCGTTATATATTCTAATGAAAATATATACATGTTTAAAAAAAGCTAATGCTTTTCAGAAATAAATATGAAATATGTACTATGTAAAACCGATAGTCTTTCCTAAACATTTGTTCAGCTCATTTTCCTCCATTATTTTTGTGTTTCATATTACATCTCACCCACACGGTGAAAACGGAGAAAGTTCCACATTTCAATTTGCTATATGGTCCTTACTATCTCAACTTTTAAACTCAGTAGATCCACAGACTCACGGTGAGCAACACTCATGTGTTTTAATTGGTGGTCTGTGCATGCAAATTTGTTCCTAACAATAATGTACTTAACAAAGAAGACATATAAATTGCAAAAAACTCTCTCATTCAAGATGAATCCAGTATCTGAAACTGATAATCAAGCTAATAATACACAGCTTCTACCTAATAATCATACACTAATGGAGTTACTCAAATCGCTAGATATTTCTGAAAGGTTTGTATTTTTTTAATCTCTAAAATATTTCAAACTCTATTTTTTTAAAATAAAACCCCCATTTAACTACTAGTAAAAATTAAAACTGCTCATTAATTTTTTTAAATATATATTTTTTTCTTCCAAAATAGTATATACGTAAGTGGCCTCTCAGTCTACAAATACTACACTCCCCTTCTTTGCCTATTTGGAATACTTGGAAATTCTCTCTCAATCACCGTTTTTCTCAAAAACTCCAAATATCGCCAGCAGTCCCCATCCTTTTATCTTTTTGCTCTTGCAATTAGTGACTCCCTCTACCTACTTAACTTAATTGCTGTTTGGCTTGGATCTCTGACTCATGGCGTGATAACCTACAATTTCATATGTCCACTAGTCATGTATATTGGACATGTCTCCTCATTTGTCACACATTACCTCTCAGTAGCATTTTCAATGGAACGTTATATCGCCATCTGCTTTCCACTTAAAAGACGTCTACTTTGCACTCGAGCAAGGGCAAAGTTGACAATCGGAGGAATTCTAATATTTGGACTACTTGCTTTCACCTACGTCTGGATTGTGGCGGAAGTGAAAAAATATCCAAACCTAAATGGACACGAATATCTGTGCAAAGTTGCTGATCGATTTCACAAAACTTCTGAAACTGCCAATTATTTGGATACCCTTTTTGTGTTCATGATCCCCTTTGTAACGATTACATATTTCAATCTAAAAATTATACAAAAAATTGGTCGAAAAGGAGAAGCAACTCGTCGTACATTCAAGTCAACAAAAAGACAAGTCAAAATATTTACGAGGGGACATCCTCGCCAATATATTGTGCTACCAGTAATTTCTCATAGAGCAGCTGATATACTACGAACAATACAAATTCCACTTGCTTATGTGTCAGAACTCAAAGTTATTTTTGAGTTTGACATTAAAAGTTGCCAGAGACGAAATTCGACTTGTGATTCGGAGAGTCGAATTACCAAAACGCTTTTGTTAATTTCAACAGTTTTTTTGTGTCTAGTTTCACCGTTTCATGTGCTCAGATGTGTGCAGTTTATACAGGTAAATATATTCGCAATAACTTATTTAAAAAATAAGTAAGTGAAATTTTGTATAAATATTTGGGCTGATATAATTAATAGTATTTTTTTTGGTATTTCGTTTAGCAAGCTGCACACGTTCCACCAGATGCACTCAAAATGACTTTATCCCTGCAGCCATGGGGTTTAATGATGTTTAATACTAACTTTGCCATAAATGTGATCCTTTATTGCTTGAGTGGAACTAGATTCAGAAAATCATTAAGAGAAATTCTTACCTTTAAATCATAACAAATATCAGAATTAAATAAACCGAGATTTTAACTCGATTTTGCTCAAAAATGTTGAAATGTTCAATTTTTTTAGCCCGAGAACGTTTCTTAGAAAAAAACCAAATGTGAAACTTTCTCACCAAATTATACAAGGTTCAATATAAGTTGCTTAATGAGTAATGCAAGAGAAAATAAAAGCATATCTAAAATCCTATTGTGTACACCCACGCACGCATTCCAACAAATATGATAATCAGCAAGATGCCTTAAGGCAAAAGGAAAATATTTGATGAAAAACCCACTTGCTAAATTAATTAGTCGGTGTGATGAAGCAACCATCCACTACCCACAGTTAGATCAGAGAGAGAGATTAAAATAAGCTGGAAGGATAATGTCAGGGAAAATGTTCATAAAATAAACAACATTTCTCGTGCTAATGAGCTGTGAAATTGTGCAAACAAATTTCATACGTGGGCTGACCGTTTTTTTTTTCGTTGAGCGTATTGTAAATTGTGTTGCAAATAAAAATTGAGAGAAAATGTATAAAAAATTAGTTTTATATAAATTTTTTAAAGGTATTTCATTTGCTATATATGTATGTGAGTTTCATCAGAGTTTTTACCTTTCCACAGGCCTTTATATTAAAATCATGTAAAGTCGTTGGAATTGGTTTTTTACGCAATTTTGCAAATATCTCGGTACAAATTTTAAACTGTATATAATTTAATATTGGAATCCTTTTGGAATTTAATTTTACGAAATGGAGATTTATATATTTTTTTAATGGGAAAGCACTCAGTCAAAATTTTTGAATTGTATAACAGTCCATCTTTTATTTATTCTCTTTCAAATTATAATTCAAAGTATAAAATCATCTTTAATGGATGCAATACGCAGAATTACTATCAACATTTTTTTTGTTGATTTGTTCCCTAATTTCAGCTTTGCGGGTGGGTTAGTGGTTTAGCAATGGTATTTACAGGGTTTCTTAGTATTGCATTACCCCAAGCTGTTATATTGGGTTGTCGAGATTTTCTCATTTTGATACACGATATATAAGGTTTTAACTTGGTAATAAATAATCATATTAAATACACATTTTGTTTAAAATTAAGTTGTTTTGATTTTAAAATAATATCAACAAGTTTTCTGGTTTTGAGGAAATTGTGCCGCTAGCTTTATCTTTTTTTTTGTTCAAACGGATACCTGCTAATAAACGTGGTTACCTTGACGTCGTTTCTGTAGGAGCAGTGGATGTCCAAGCATAAAACTTCAACAAAAAAAACTGTCAATATCTCTGAAATCAATCGTTCTAAAATTTGAATTTTTACCATAATTTTAACTCAAGAGAAAAAAGCACTGTAAACTTCAAGCTTACAACTTGTTTGCACAATATATAAACATACTTTCTTCTAATAATAAATATGCTGTATTTTAGCTCACATTTTAGTAAATATTTAAAAAGTACAATTTATTTCGGTTAAAATATACGAATACGTATTTAAACAAAACTATTCCAATTGCTAATAAATCAAACTTGGTTATTAAACTTGCAAAAATATATTTTCATTTCAACGTGAAAATGATAAGTAAGTAGTGTGGTTTCGGCATATAAAGTCTGTATTTTGGGTATTTGTAAAGTCCTGTATTAGTAGGGATTTATTACGAACGGGTCAAAGGGTCACCGGTATTTCTCCTTGTGACCCTATTGACACATTTTGTTTATGATTTGTGGGGAATTTTTTTTTAAACGAACACACTCGAACAGTAACCAACTTGTTTTTGTTAAGAGAATCGTCAAATGCAAAGCACGTCAAGTATTAGCATACGCTAATTTTATTATTCACGGTTTAAAAATATATTTGAAGTAATTTATTCGAATGCAATTATTTTCTGTTGCCTATTCCTAATCAATAAACCAAACAAGTCTCGATTTCACTTGCTTTTCCTTGTCCATTTTTACATGTCAGTTGCCCGACTTACTTTTTTCTGACAAAATAAACCGCAACTCAGCTCATATTTTTTGTTGATCTTATATAAAACCGAAAGCTTTCTTTGAGATGGTGACCCTGAGACAATTTCGACTCCCATTTTATTTTAAAGAGTAGAAGCATGGTTTGTATTGATTGCCTATTATGCATATAATCAAGTACATATAATCCTTTCCATCATTTTGTACGGTATTTGCACTCAAGTAATTCTAACTCAATTGTAAAAACTACCTTTAATTTAATACATTACACATTTCAGATTATTAGCGAGGAATAATCTGTGGAAAGGCTGTTGGAATATAATCCGACTCTACCGCTGTTATATGATGTTTCAATGGAATATGAAGAAAAGAAAAGAAAATTAGTAAGCAGGTAGAAAGTTGAGAATCAAAATATATCAGTTGTAGTATTCATTGCATACACATTGGAAATTGCACACCATATTCAAATTTTGCTCAGCTTGTTCTCTTTTTTTGTAATGCATATTGCATCTTTATCTCGGTGAAAGTCAAGAAAAGCTCTACATTGTAACTTGCTATATGATCCTGGCCCTAGATCTTGACTCAGTAGATTGGCAGACGTATAGTGAGCAGGTCACTAGTTTTGGTACAGTACACTTTATATAATCGAGCTGATGTTAAAAGCTTATGTACAGCCAATACCATATTCGAAACAAAGAAAATTATTTAAATAACCAATTAAAAAAGAATAAATTCAAAATGAATCCAGTATTTGATAGTAAAGCTAACAGTACATCATTACGCGTCTTCAATGCACTGAAAGGACTACTAAAATCTCAGGAACTGGCGGAAAGGTTTGTATATTTTTTTTGTAAATTTGTAAAAAATATTTAACAAATTTAAAATAATTTATATTTTGATTATAGTATTTTCCAAAGTGGTCTATCAATCTACGAATACTATACTTCCCTTCTTTGTCTGTTTGGAAGACTTGGAAATTCTCTATCAATTACCGTATTTCTAGTAGCCCTTAGTGATTCCATCTACTTGCTTAACTTATTCGTAGTTTGGCTTGGTTCTCTGACAAATGGCGTGATAACCTACAATTTTATATGTCCACTGGTCATGTATATTAGACACGTCTCCTCATTTATAACACATTATTTCGCAATGGCATTTTCAATGGAACGCTATATCGCCATTTGCTTTCCACTCAAAAGACGTCAAATTTGCACCGTAACCAAGGCAAAGTTAACCATATTCGGAATCCTAGCACTTGGTTTACTTGCTTGCTTCTATGTTTGGCATGTACCGGAAGTGAGTACTTTTCCCACAAAAAATTTGATACGAATATCTATGGCTGGCCGGTTTCACAAAATTTCAGGATTTGCTAATTATATGGATTCCATCTTTGTATTTTTCGTTCCCTTTATGGCCATCACCTTTTTCAATCTGAATATTGCAAGAAAAGTTTGCCAAAAGGGCGGAGGACGACGTGACACGATCTTCAAGTCAACCAAAAGGAAAAGGAACCTAAATCCCAGCAGGGAAATTGCTCCACCTGTAATTCATCGAATTTTCCAAGAGACGGATTACTAAAATACTTTTGTTGATTTCATCTGATTTTCGGGGTCTCAATTTGCCCTTTGATGTGCTCCGTTGTATTCAGTTCGTACAGGTGAATATTCGAATGTTTTTAATGATACAAGCGGTTATGTTTAATGCTTGGTCGCATGTTAAATTGGTTTATTTGGGATTAAATAATTAATTAAATATTTTATTTTTAGCAACAAGCAAACGTTCCAACGGATGAACTAAAACTGACCCTATCCTTCCTGCCCTGGGCTATTATGCTCTTGAACACCAATTTTGCCATTAGTTTTCTCCTCTATTGATTGAGTGGAACAAAATTTTGCAATTCATTGAAAGAAATCTTCACCCGAAAACCAAAGCCAAACTTAAGATCCACTCCGCCAAGGAGCATTTTATGGGAACTTTCACCCAAACGGTAATTACTTTCTCTTTTTTTCTTTATGAAAAAAACTTTTACTGCATCTCTTATATTTTCAAAATAATTAAACACTAAGTTACTTAATATATAGCATGTTCAACTGTTGATATTTCATGTCATACTTATGTTTAGTAACCTTAAAAAAATTGTGTGGGTGTATCTGGTCATATGTAAGAAAACATGAAAAAGTAAGCAAACTTACTAATATTTGATTGAGGCTTAGAGCTGAACGTCGTTTAAATAGATATAAGGAAATGAATTCTGAAATTATAATGTAAAACTACCGATAAACTTGAACTTTATCAAATAATATACATATCGAAAATTCTGGTGAGGCTATCAAATTTATATTTCATTATATCCAAAGAGAGCTAATATATAACAAATTTGTTGTGAGTTGCTATACATATCATGTCGAGGTTTTGACAGCTGCTTCTCAACTTTATGCTTATTTTTCTCATTTCGGAAATCGTGTTATGCCACGTGAAATATACCAAGAGAATAAAAACGATAAGTCATTTTGGTTTTTTTAGACCAGTATCATATTTTCAAGTAGACTTTATGTCAAAAATAGTCCGATAGACACTGATTTGTTTTCAAAGTTTTTTTATTTCTTTTGTAATCGCAAAAAAAAAACAATAATTTTCCGGTCGGGGGATTTCAGTACAATCTGATACTGGTAGGTTCCATATGTAATGGTTGTACAATTTAGCGGAAGAAAATATGAAATTTTTGTACAAGTTAATTTAAAGTGCATTTGCATACGTTTTCTAAAGGTACGTGTTTTAAAGAGGACACTCGTAAAATAAAATTAAACCAATTTGAGAAATTATGAGTTGACACTGTAAATAGAATTGGGCATATAAACACAAATAGGTGTGCTTTCATTTCAATAGATTATTTTTGTTATTGTATTTTTGTTTATGAATAAATATGCGTCATGCTGTATTTTCAGAATCGGATTATTAATTATTTCCACAATTCACAATTGTATATTTATGTGATAATACTAATTGTAGGATGTGTTAAAAATAATTCTACCCAACATAAAAGAAAATGTACTGCTTGAATTTGAACTGAAAAAAAAGAAGTAAAGGCTTAAAACATGAATGCTATTGTAATAATGAGGTATTCCAATGAAAAGACTGAGTATATTGAACTTGGTGTAAAATTTTAGATACTGAAATGAAAGCTAGTTATTTATTGATACTATTTTTATTGCTAAGATGCAATCGAATAAAAAATTCTAGAAAAAATGGAGTATTTATCAAAACATTTTATTTTAAAACACACACTTATCAAATTTACACTTGAATTTTTGGGGAAGATGCATATCTCTAACAGCTGGCCAATGAAATATT
>JAQFZG010004297.1:0-12021 GCA_034695465.1 Entomobrya nicoleti
CAACAATGTTAATCATTATCATGTATCGAATCGTTTCAGCTCCGTCGTTATGATCGCTATTACAGCGGGTTTATTTAGAAAGAAGTTACCCTAGCATAAATATGTATATTATGTGGAAGTATTATATAAACTGTTTGACTAAAATGTATTCGATTTGCGAATGCCAACTGTATCTACTTTTAGTATTTGAATTTTTTCTTCTTGTTTGTAGCAAACGGGTTTTATTACATATTCGTCCAGAGCACTTCATAGATTAAATTGGACTTGCCTGCATTCCGTTTGTCCGTCTCACAGCACCGATAACTTCAAAACTGAAACGAATTTTGGAGTTGCGTGTATGCAATATTTTTGTATGGTACATTTATAACAGTTTTTTAATTTGATTAATTTATGGCAGGATAACTTCAGCATTCGTGATCGTATTACCTTGTAATTTTTTGTATTGATTGCGGAAGTATCATATGTTAATTTTGATACACAACATTTGGGTAATTTGGACAACTGATATTGTTCAAATGTGCACATTCGTACGAATCTGAAACGAGTTTTGTATTTCAAATCCACATTACATGAAAAATTCACATGCGAGATAACGATATTCAATTTCAAATATTAATTTAGCGAAAAAAAGCAAAACAACATCAAGGAGTTTTGATGTATAGATTTGTAATCTGAAGTTAAATTTTAAATTAAAGGTAGTGTAATGACGAACACTTCTTCCAACCGTCTACAAAGGCTAGTTGAAAAATAGGGTAATCAATTATGTATATTTTAAAAGATGCACTCGGTCGGACTTTTTGTATAGGTTACGTCATATGCAGCAATGGCCAAACATGTCATTTGGGACGAAAAATCAATTCACGCTTACGATTAATGCGCTTTAAGGGTGTAGAGAAATATAAAACTTATTTACGAGCCCATAAATTTTTAAGGCAATGGAGGTGATTTTTTTGTACGTAGTTTTCCAACCAGAATGTTTCATAGTTGAAAAGTGTTATTTATCCTAAAGGTTATGTATCTTTTTATTTGTTGTAAAATCCAAATATTGTTATTATGGCTAGTGAATGCATCAAGGGAAGAAAATTTGTGTGCTGGTGTTACAAAGTGCCGTATAAATATATCAAGCTCACATGTATCATGTTTTAATGAAAATTGACCATGTGCCTTCCGCTTACTATCTTTAGCTTACATTCTGGATAATTAGAAAGAATGGGCAATAAAACCCTTCACTTCTGAAAACGTGCAATGAATTAAATGAAATTGCTGTACTACTTATTTTATACAAGAAAATTGTTTGCAATCATGGTAATTCTATAGCCCCCAGCATGGTTTGTTGATATTGTTATTTAGAGCATAATTTTGTGCAAACTGCTTGTCATTTGTTTAGCTACAAGACTTTTGAGCTGTAGCCAAAAAAAAAGTTGCAAGAATAGTTGAGTTCCATTTAGAAAGAAAAATTATGAAGGAAAATGTCCTTTTCCCCTACATTCAGGGAGTATGTTCACGGTTAACTAGTAGCCAAAATCTTGAAGCATTATAGATAAAAAAAAATAGACAAAAGTATCCAAACAATATCCTTCGACTTCGACAAACCTACCAAATGCTCAATTTCCCTCGAATTACCATAAGATCTGGATTGATGTATATAGTGTAAGTGTAACTGTAACACTATTTCACACTTAAAGAACATGTGTTTTCATGCTATTGTATCGTGATTATCATCACAATTTTACTCATTTTCCGGAAATGATGTTTGTTGATGTGATGAACTTGGCACGCTTGTAGTGTACTAAATAACATAAAATGAGATCACTCGCCACACACTGAGAAAACCGATGACAGAAGTAAATTTCTTACAGATGTAACACGCAACTAGATGTATACCATTTGATACTAACGCAAAACAAGTCATTTGTATAATCTTCATCCATGTTTGAATTATTTGTTCGCAATTCATATGATTCACACAATATCTGAATCAATTCGGACTCAGATACCTTTCGAACCCACTGTATTTTGAATTGATGCCAAGGAATGTCCTTTGAACAAACAGTTTTTGCATCAAAGAGTCATTAAAACTTGATTAATATCACAATCTGATGACAATATAATTTCGTATCAATTGTTACTCGGATTTATTGATTGAGGGCCTTGGCTTGGAACTTGGCTTTCTGAAAAATTACTTGATTAACATGGAAACGAATGACTGTGTACGCGTGACTCCACTCTGATAAATTGAATAAAGTTAGGTCAATGTTACAACATCAATGCAAAGTTGGGTTACATCATTGCATTGCACCTATTCAAGCTTTTTTGTTCAATGCGTAGCTCTTACGTGAGCTTGCTTCTTGCTACTACTTTCTTTCCAATGAATAATGCTGATCAAAGCACTCCTCATAATTGTCGAATAAAGTAGGAAGAAAGCATATTTTGAGGGATATCTTTTAATCTTTTTTATGCGAAAGTTTAATCGCATTTCCTGGACTGTCAAAAAAAAACTTTAACAGCTAAAACACTTCAGATTTTTTTGTAAAATGGATTTAACAGAGGGCCGCTGTCCCATGTTACTTCGAATGCATTTTTTTAAACTACTTTCATTATAATTCCAGATAATAAACCAATTCGCTGCCTTTTTATAATACATCTGTTGGACAAATCATAATTTCATCAGTAATTTTTGGAGCGGAAAAACTAATTCCATATTGCTTCGTATTAGCAGTTCCTGCAGAATCGATGTCTGAAAAATCTATATTTAGTGTTAGGATTATGAATCATTTATGAATCTCCATATTTAAATTCGCTGTTACACAGGTGTTACTCTATAAAACTATTCGAGATTTCTAAATCATAATGTCTAATTGCATTTAGCCTGTGTGAACTTACAATCCCCAAAAAATTACAACTGAATGTTTAATAAAGAGGACTTCAAATTTTCCAATACGAACTTCTGGAAATTAGCTACAGCCAACGTGAGTGTCAGTCATAGCTGTACACCATAAAAATGAAATTTTATCTTATATCTTCCTCGTAACAAAGCGAAAATGAATTTCGATGTCACGTGAATTATTTGTGTTTACACGTAAGCTCTAAGGCTGCAAAAATAGTCGATCCATCAAGCTTACCTAGTTGATTGGGCTATCTTTCTAGGGGTGACCCTGTGCAATGCGTAATTTACTAATATATCAAAGAATAGTAAATAGTGCAAGGCTTGTTTACAATAATTCGAAAACATTTCAACTTTATAATTTCGTGACAATTTTGGTGCCCAGGGACAAAACTTTTCATGTGAACAACACTGCTCTGATTAAAGGATGGAACTCCTGATAAGACTAAAACTAATAATAATCAATATTCCTACACAAAACAAAATCTACGGATTGTGCTTTCTGGGAAACCTATTTCTATCTTCGAACAACAAGTAGCAACTGTGCAAAAGCATTGGATGAACTTCAATTATTTGTTGAAATTCGCCAGTGCTTATTTCCCTTGCGGATGTATGTTGATCCTATCCTAGAATATCAATATCATTCCTTCCTCCATCACATTTCATACCTTCACAGTCCATTCTTTTATCATTAGACCATACAAATGTATTTGGAGGATCAATGGTAGGGTTAAAAGAGAGAAAATGTAGATGACAAACTGCGACGTAAACAACTTTCATTCTTTTTTTGGATAACCTGTAAGTACCTGTCTGTTAGCAGTCTGTTAAGCACTTATTTATTGCGAAAACACTTCCCTATTTCCATATAGGGTTACCTTAATGTTTAAGTTTGTCTGGCAGGAGTGTCAAATGTACACAAATTCTAAGCAGTACTTACTACTATTTTTTTCAAAACAGCATTAGTGCCCTGACATCGAACATAAAATGCACGTATATATGACGAGAAGACAATATTTATGTATAGTGAGACAATGCATAATATGAGTAAAGTTACATTCATGTGCTTTTAGATATAAAGTCTACATTCTGGCTGGGCTCAAATATTTTTGTACTATGATCATTTAACAAACTGGGTTGTTTGGCCTAAAAAAAGTACAGCTTCATGGTAAAAGAAACCATGTTTTTGACAACTTGTCATAACCATGACTTCTTGTTTTGATGAGCTACGTATTATTTCACATAGGTAGCTGTCAATCTGTCGATTCGCCAAGCTTTTGTGCCAAAGTAATTCGTTGCCAAGGCCAAGTGTCAGTTCACCAAAATCCTTTTCACCAAAATCAGTTTTGTCATTTCAACATGATTGGTCAAGGTTTCTGAAGTCCCGTTTAATTAAATTATACCAAATAAATGGAAATTTTGAAAAAAGTTATGTTGCCAAGAGCATTGGACAAGTATGTTGTAGCAATATATTATCCGTTCAAGTTTTATACCATCCAAACAATTCTTTCAGTGTCATGTCAACGACATTGTTGAACTAGCTACCCTTTCAATAATCGACCATGTCAATTTTAGAACGGGATTAGAAATACTGCAGGTTTCAATTTGTAGTAATTCATGAAACTATCCAGATATTTTTCTGACAGAAGAAATTTTATCATGCATGCATATAATTTCCATAAATTGACCATATGTATCACCAGATTTCAATGCTATTCTCATTTCTCAAACAGTTGCAAAAATAGGATCCAATATATTACTTATAAAAGTAAATATAAACAGTTAGAATGTTTCTAAAAGGCTTGGTGATAGATAACTTGGGTCTGTAATACTTACTGAAAATATATTGACAAAAAGGGTTTTGACAAAAAGACACTTAACGGTTTTATAGAAACTGCTTTGGAAAGCTCTTGGAATCTATCAGCTATCTTGTCATTATTGACCTAGGTCTACAGATACTCATATATGATGCATAATACTGATTAATGCTATACTAGTATACATTGAGTCCACCCAAGCAGATTCAGATTGTGCCTGTAGGTTGGCAGGTAGAGAAATGTAAGTAGACATTTTGCTCGACATATTCATGCTGCTTCAAGTAAGAGATTACTGGCTTTAACACAATCCATAGATAGAATAATATAGTTTATTTTTTGCGGCTGTTTTATATGAAAATTATTGCTGCTTTACTTATAGCTCTCTTTTAAGCCAGTTATTTATATCTTACATTCGTGAGAAACGTTTTGGCCTTTTTCCCAAATAAATAAATTCTGTTGTACATAAATTTCATACATAAACAAATTGTAACCGAAACCGGCTGTTGACACCGGTAATAGAGGTAGTAGGTAGGCTACAATGTTATGATCAATTTAATTTAAGCGACTTCTTTATAAATCCGATTTATGTTAGCTTTGCATTTTGCATAGTAAGCACGAGTTTGTTTTAGACAAGTGTGGTTTGCATAAAATGCTCTTCAAGACAAGGAAAGGATGATTTTTAAAATCTTCTTGGTCTGAAGGCTATTTCCTATATGGCACCGTTATCCTGTTGCACCCACGATTGGACAATTCCTTAGTAAATTACTGTCATCATCCTTATGTTGCAACAGATGTCATTCATAATTCTACAACGTTGTTTTCACCAAAGAAAATGGGTCATGGTTCATGCATGCAACTATTTTGTAAGACCATAAGAGAAACAAAGATTAAGTAAATGTATCAACAAACCTCATTTGGCGTACACAATTTATTACTCCGGTGGTCCTCTGAGAATATACATCTACGTATGAATATTACTAGAGAAACAAAATGTATGACATTAATGACATAGTAGCGAAACGACTTTTACAATGATGCTTTCTCTGTCTTTCTCTTTTTTCACCTGTGTTAGCGCTTGATTTATGGTACAACTTATGTGTGCAAGCTCGTTCTGCTTACACCTCACTGGCCTTCATTATACTATACTACCTTAGATCATTCTAAATGAAGATAAAATTTATATAGGTCTTTCTTTACTTTTTTAAATAGAGACAAATCCTTACTCAGCTGACAACAATTTAACCCAGAAAAAAAGCGAAGTAGTAGTCAGAAAAAATCGTACACTAACCTAGCATACAACACGTCTGCACCGTTACTTGTAACGATGTAACTATCGCATCTATTTGTTCACAATCAATAGTCAAAGAAAATACCGCTGTGTTTTCAAGTCTGGATTTGTCGTGTTTTGTTGGCCCGATCTTGTTTTCAGATAACAACAGGGTAAACAGAGATATAAAAACTAAACATATAGTCTTTTTTTCTAGCTTTTTTACCGATTATTTTTTCTTTTATATTTTATCAACAGAAGGTTGAAACATTGTGAAAGACCTCCAGTGATTCGTGAAGGTGTAAGATTGTAATCAGGATAAAACTATAAACTTTTGTTCATTTTTTGCTATGAAGTGAAAAGATCAATAAAAAAGTTCAAAAGCTTCACATAAGTTCTTTGTGATGATGTTCCGCTGCTTCACGATACTTATTTGCAGCAAAAATAGTAATGACGGCCGCAGGAGACGACATCCCATAAAAACCGTGTGTGAACTGTGTGAACTTGTATAGAAAACTGTGTCAAGTACTGTAGATGAGCATCGCATAAGCAGAAATTCAAAGAAAATATGATTTATGATATGATATAAAATAATAATGAAAACATAAATATGCATGTAAGAATGCATACTTATAACTTTTATCTTAAAGTGAGTATGTAGGGAAAAACTAGCATACGATGGAACAGAAAAAGTAACCAGAAGAGAACGGAAATTGGTATTGCCATTGCATTGCCATGAGTATCTCACCCTGGCTGACACTTCCCGGCAAAGAAGGCCACACTCGGATATATGATACGATTCAATTGACAATTTTCTCCATATTGTCAGGGTAATTGAGGAAGACGGGAGATGTGAATTTCTGTATAAAATGCGCAGCAGTTGTCCTATCAATTTATAACATTCAAACACCAAAGAATGTACAAAGAAAAGTTGATGTTATGTTGGTATATGTGCAAATGTGCCCCTTTCTTAGGAAAAAAAGATTCCTTAAGTACAACACGCATAGAAAAACGATGAATTTTATGTTATTCAGAGTCAGCCGTAGCGGCACTTCATAATTTCAGTCGATAACCGAGTATATGTCTGTCTGTTGGTCTAGATTACAAATGCTCTCTCCAGTAAATCTGATTTGTATAACCTGCAAGTTGAATCCTATTGATTTTGGGTCAAATTGCTTGGCTATTTTTCACTTGACAATATGGCTTAAAATTTAGTACGCACATAGCCGTTAGAAGCCCTTCGACCCCAGACAGGATGCCGTATAGGTCAAAACTACGACATGGTCACGGATTAACGGATTTCAATGAAACTCGGGAATATAATGAGATTATGATGTAACGAAGCAAGGTAATTATTCAGTATCATATTAATTTTTTTTAAACATATTTGACTTAGTGTAACCTAGATCAAAATTCATAAAATTTTCAAAAACAAAAATTGCAACAAACTATGAGTTTTAAACTTCCAATAAATTAGTTTTGGCACCATGGCATTTCAAACTTTTAATTTTTGCTCGAAGTGGCTCCCAAGTTGTAAATTTTCTACCCGTTGAAATCTAATTAAATGAACTGTGTTTTTAAGTAGGAAATCTATAAGCTTAAAGTCAGTTATACCGTTTATCAGTACATCCATGTATGCACTTGTCTTCTTTTAAAGTGACATGAGACTTAAGACTACACAAAAATACTCTGGAGGAGTATGTTACCAGAACACAGTGCACATCTACGACAATAATCTAAGAAAAAGATAAATTGGTCGTTGCTCCGAAGTAAAAATTCCCAGAAGGAGAACGAATGTTCACTCGAGAAAGAAAGCCAAACAGGAAGAAATGAAAGTTCAAACTCTGAAATTGTTTTTCATTTCCTTTTCTGAATACAACTTTACTATTGTATTAGAGCGTGCTCTACAAGCAAGAGGTGAGCATCAGGTTACATAATTTTATTTGACAAAGTATTTGTTAGAATCCTACTGCTTGGATACTTGGATAGCTTTTCGGTTGTAATGTACTTTTATTGTTAGTATAAAAAGTGTTGCCTTATACTTCTCGCCGTAAAAGTTAACAAGAAATGGAATTAAACAATATTCTTCCAACCCACATTGTCATCCATTGTGATTCGTGTAGTTTTTAAAGGATTTCTAAGCAGAACTGGAGGAAATGGGTGGTGGGTGTGCGAATCAATACATTGGGTAATCATATACAGAAATAATAAATTCTACCCTTTTCCTTCCTTTTTTTGTAGCAAAGGGCGTGGTAGGTAATATACCACAAATTACTCGTGGCAACAAAAGCGACTAGGGCTATTAGCGCAGTGGTCGACTTGGAGCAGCAAAAGTATGACTGAATGTTGGCTATTAGCACGAAACGAAACTTTGCAAGTTACATTTGGACACTATCGTATTTTATTGTCTCCGAAAAATGCCAAATCCAGCGAGAAAAAAATACCTACACTCTCAGTGTTATATTCTAAAAAGCATACCAAAGCAAAATGTCAGCGTTTCGGAAATACCTTAATATTTACTGATTTCTACTTATTATAACGTACACACAAAATCAATATGCTTTTTGTTTTTTTGTTTGTTAACTATTTAATTATAAGTTTCTGTAGGTCCTCTAATGATTAATCGCGTTTGGTATTATGTGCATGCATGAACTTTTGCTGTTTTCGTCTCGAACAATCTAGGTCATTGCGTTTCTAAATGAACTTTTAAAAAGCTTCCAAATTGGCTTTGTGAAATATGTGCACCTGGTGTTGTTGGTTTTTTGGTTGCCGCCACATTGTTTATCCATTATTATTTTTTTGTTATGCATATTATTATGATTTGCTGAAGGCCTTTTTAACTATACACACTCCCCGTCATATTTAGTAGTCATCAAACTCAAAAAATTTGTTAGAAGAACAAATCATTGAGCAACCTCATTTGTTTCATAAAAAAAAATGCTGACGGAGAAAACTTTTCAAGGGTAATAAAACGTGCAGCTGGGGACAGAAAATGTGAGCAAATACAAAAAGGTGTAGGCAATCCTTTAGAACTATAACATTCTGGCAATTACTTCCGGTAAATAAACACATAAGTTCGTGTATTGTGTTTTGAGAATTATTATGCTACTGAGTTAGATATTATTATCCTAGAAGTTTTCTCATTTTGTGGTTATTGCGTAGTTATTGTACATAATTACTTTGATTTCGTTTCATTGATTCCAAATGAAGCACAGAATTCGCAGGTATTCATAACTTCATTTCACATTTGAGCACAACTTCTCTACAAACTTTTTTGATGTTCCAATGTAACAACTTATATTTTGCAAATCTGCAGCTGTTGGTGCAAGCACATCTAAAATAAATCATTTGCGAGGGTATTGTTCGTGTTTTTAATTTATCAATCAGACCTTTAGGTATTTAAATGACGTACTCGAAGGTACTCGTATGGTGATTAATATAAAACATGTAGAAGCACCATTTCTTCCTGCCAATCCTAAGTACCATACAATCTGTTCGACTGTCAATTAATGCTAATAATAACTAATGAGTTTCTTTCACTATTTTCAATAATCCAATTTGTTGGACTGATTTTTGATTTAATTATGTGTCGGTCAATCCTACAAAGCACTGATATTCGATTATCAGGTACTTCCAAACGACAGCAGTAATAGATCAAGCTTAACATCCTTGTAAATAACTATTGTATGTTGATTACATAAATGAAGATGGAATTCTTGTGTAAGCAGTATATTGCGGGGAATATTTCCCACAGAGGCTTATGCAGGCCACATCTGCGTCTCTTTTTCTAATTGACCCATTTCATTGACAATACGATGGAGAGAATGTTACAGAAATACGTAGGAATATGAAAGCACTGTATAGAGAACGACCTTAGCGTGCCTTCCAAATTTGTCCATATTAATTATGGATGCTGTCAAGTTTGGAGCTCCCTTGGCAGTTTAGCTCTTGTTTCCTATTAGAGCAATAACAATGATAATAACCATCGCGAACGTAATGTTTAATTGCACTTTAATTGTATTATCATGACTGTTGTTTTCACAGTTGAATAATTTCAGATCATCACTAAAGAATCCCTCTCAGTTACTACAAACAGTAAAAAATCTCAAAAAGTGCCACAAGCAACTAATAATATTGTAATACTACATCTATCGTAAGATTAAACTAAGTACTTGTTTCAGGACAAAAATTAGATTTCTGTGAGGTCAATGTTGGAAAACGCAATTTTCTAACCAGAATAAACATACCAGAATACATGGATATATAAAAGTGACGAAAATAGGAGTAGTTTTAGAAAGAACCATTTGCACAACCGTCCTAAACAACTTAAGACTCAATTTGCAACCTAAGACACGACAGGGGCGCTTTCAACAAATTGTATAAATAGCGGAATCTTGGTACCCGATCGATATGATAACAGACATATTTGATTTATAAAAGATGCAAAGTTTGACCAATTCTGGACAGGCTTAGTGGTAAAGTAGATCGTTATACTGCTGTACTGTGGTACGTTTGGTCCAAATCAGTAAATGCATTCTCGAGTTATGTGTAGTGAAGACGGACAGACAGACATGGTAAAGTTAATCACTATCTTTCCCTACTTTACAACAAGAAGCACAGTCCGTAAAATTGTGAAAGTATGGGATGATATTCTAGTTTCTAGAAAAAAATACAGTACTTATACTTATGTTCTTGACTGAGTCGAGTCTTATTTAATTTGAGCATGGAAAAATACAAAAATTTAAGAACACAACAGTACAAAGTAGGTGCTACTAGCTAGCTAGCTACATCTACAAAACACGATTCTTCTGAGAGAGTATTTATTTTCAAAAGAAAGACTTGTTCCATTAAATCTTAGAAAAAGTAAAGGACATGAAGAAATTGAAAGTTTTTTTTATCTTTTCAATCCAAACTCTAATCTCTGTGCACTTTCGAAATAATATTTTGTTTATTGGAAAACCAAGTTGTTGTTCTGTAGGTAGTTTTAGCACAGATTACTTTGGTTCTTGGACACTGTATTTATATGGAATGCCAAATGCCATCCCATTCTACACAACTTACTAGCCTTTTCTACTCTTCATGAGCTTTAGCTTTGGTTCTCTCTCGAATTTCCAATTATTTTGTCACCAGAGGACAATAGTTGAGTCCTTTTGTTATTTAATGCAAGGCGAGGTGCGAGTCAGTCTGCCGTGCAATGTTGGCTGCAGGATCATTGTTGTGAGTATCTACCAAATCCACCGAAAAAGCATTCAATTTCCTTCAAGATGATCGTACACCAGAGTTCCCAATGCAGAATTTTTTTTTTCAGTGTGGCAAAATAAATAAGTTACCAGAGGCTCCACTACTTATAATCCAAACAATAACAAATACTTTAAATTAAACCTTGTACACAAAAAAAAACGTCTGTAATGAAAAGGACTTTAATACTTCACGTTATATTTATTTAATTTTCTAAAATCTGAAAAGCCTTCTTGAAACCTACACTTGACTAAACTAGTTCCTTTATTTATTTATTTTGTGGCAACGCCATTATTGAGTACTTATTGAAATCAAAAGATTTCAAAGGAAGGTTAAGTCTCAATGATATGATGATACAATATTATTTTGTGGAGTGCTGTCTAAATTATGTCATCGAATTCAATATTCGGATTTTACTCCTCAACAATTTAGATGAATGGTTTTATTTTCATTCTCAAAAATATATATTTATATGGTTTCTTTTTACGCAAATCAAACCAGTATCGTGTTCTGCATCATCTGTGTGTAAAAGGATTATGTGGAAAACACCGATCAGGAAAAAAAGGGTTCAGTGGAAAAGAGCGATCAGACCTTTCTTTTGTTCTCACAAATAGGTTAAAACGAATTAGTGATAAGTTTTTTATGAATGCACTACCGATACCAACCCAAGTAAAATTTGAAGACCAAGTACGTATACATAATAAGTGTGTAATATACTATATACAGCATTGATTTGATTTGATTTTGAATGAGTTATGATACGAAGTCAACTTTACAACTAATAAAACCAAATTTCTTATTGACTATTTTCAATCTAG
>JAQFZG010004298.1:0-12020 GCA_034695465.1 Entomobrya nicoleti
TTACTATTATTTGTTTTTTTTTATGCCATCTTATGTTTCTGTATCAAGAACAGTTGTACTTTATGTATACTGACACGTTGTTACACATTTTAGTAGTTATATTTTGCTGCTAATAAAAGTCCTAAACTAAAAAAAAAAAAAAAAAATTAGCCAAGAGCAAGATGTCATTAAGATTTTAGCCTATAGAATAATTTATCATCAACGTTCAGGCATACAAGTTATTACTTTAAAAGGAAATGCAAACGAACTGCAATTAACAAGTAAAACGAATAATTGCATAGAAAAGAAATTAAAAACTAATATTTTGGTTAATATTTTCTACAGGTCCAGATAAATAATGATTATGTATATTTATAAAATATTTAGTTCCCAGAATAAAATGGAATGGCCATTTGCTATGCCGGGCAAGGTCAATACTTCCCTGTGCCTCTGCCTTTAGTAACCAGCAACATACAAAGAGAAGATTCTTCTCTGCTTTCACCTCGCCCAACTACCGAAAAAATATCCGTCTCTGAAACCTTGTATGCAAAGAGTAATTAAAAAATCCCTGTAAGTTTGAGGGACTGATTGTCGTCACATTTTCTAAAACTTCATAGTGTGTAGTCTTGACTTCGCTTTCCCTTTTGTCTGTCCTGGTAAAACAAAACAAAGTGGTGTAATATGAGGTTGTAGTCATTTTTAATTGTATTGCAAATATCATGTAATTATTAAAACATACTGTTTCAACCAACGTCTTTAGTTTTGCATGTTTAGAAGATCGTAGTACAGTAGCAAAACGATTAATTGGCAACATCGAAACAGCCACAGAACTGTCGTTGTACAGCTAGTTGCTGAAATACAGCACAAATAAAGTACAGCTAGGAAAATATCGAAGAAAATTTAATTTTAACACTGACGCAATACGCTGGACGTCGTAGTAGATTATACTTGCTAGGTTGGAATAATTAACCTTCTTATTATATGAATTTTGTGGTACCCTAAAATATATTATATGGCCAGAACATTCAGGAAAGGGCAAATATATATATTTAGATGTCACACAAGCCATGTAACCAAATCAAATTTGTATGATTAAATCTAGCCCACCGAAGGTATTCAAGTCTAGAAAGACGAGTATAAGGTAAGATCAGAAAGCAACCAGCGAAACAAGTATGTTATCAATTGTCGTCCACGCAAAAATAAACGATAGCTACGTCCCTTTTACCAGCCTGGTCCTCAGTTTTATTAATATGAAGCATGTATGTTTCGATATGCTTCTTCATAGAGAAACAAAATTAAATACTCATCTTTTGCGTTTAAATCTGTACCAACTTTATGTATCCTTGTCTTTTTCTCTATATATAGCAGTCTCTCAATCATTTGAGGCCTCACTTTACTTTCAGACTTTCACCTTACACTTTCAGTTACTCTCAAGAAATGAGTACAGTGAAATATTGTAGTTATCAGTGACACACCCAACGAGATAAAGTGAAAGTTTAGAACAAACCAATACTTTTCCACTTCCGTTCTTTGAACATCGAATATTAGCAACTTTAAAATAATTTTTTCCATATTTAAAAAAAATACAAAAGTTATTGTCTATTACAAACAACAAGTCATTTTTGACAGCATCCGTCATTTCGATCACGAAAGCGATTATTTTGTAAGAAAAGCGTTTTTTGTTCTTCAACTGTTTTCAGGACAGCGGATATTTCAAAAGGCGGTGCTATGTTACCAAACAATAATTGGATACCAATCCATGAAAAGATGCAGACGCCATTCAGCCCAGTGCAGCCAATTACAGCGGCTCCATTAAATATCCACGATAAACTGATGATCAATTTCAGCGTGTTCATTTCTGTTCTGGGCTTCTTTTTGGTTATCGGGTCAATTTGGATACTGTGGGTAATTTGAAAAAAAAAAACTTTTAAAAATTCGTGAAATTTAGTAAAAGATTCAAAAATTATGAAACATCCAAAACAACAAACTATCGAAGCAAATTGACAAGTTTTTTTTGACAAGCGATGACAAATTAAAGTTAGAATACAAAGTCGTTATGCTTTATTTTCATTTTCAATTTTAGGGCTCGATCAAAAAGGCGTGTTGTTGTGCAGCGGCTTGCTTGCTAAATAGTATTGTGGCTCCACTAACTCCACCAGTCGAGCCAGAACACATTGAGCTTGTAAGTGCTTCACTTTCTGGCCATATTCCGTTAAATATTTGTTCTCCGTCGCTAATTCTAAATTATTAAGTTTTTCCGTTGTTTTTTTTATTTTTTCAGGCCTGAATGGACACAATACCAGTTTTCATTCAAAATATGACGTCTAACTTGTCATCATTGCAGGTCATATAAACAGTCTGTATCATCTTCAAAATTGCCAAATGATTTTGGCTTTGAATTTTCATAAATATTACTAAAAATGAGCGTCTAGACTATCAATACATTAATTTCAATTACAAAATTTAGACAAAGCTATTAGTTAATTATTGCCGTTCGGTGAGCTATTTATTTGAGGTGAGTTGTAACTGTTGTCTTGCTAGTTTGAGTAGATGTAGAACAATATGTAATTTGAAGTCACTTTACAAAGTCAAAAATAAACCATAGCATTGTAATGCTATAAAAAAGTATCAAGGTGTTTTTCATGTGCGGGGTCATTTGGGGTCATGGGTTATGTTCATTTGGCGTCATGTCTGGGAACATTTTGGGTCATGTGTGGAATCATTTGGGGTCATGTGTGGAATCATTTGGGGTCATGTGTGAAGTCGATGATTGAATTTTGGGTTTCACCTAGGGGCTAAAAATCAATAGCGGCCTTTCCCTTGACCAAAGTGACCCACATGCCAATTTGGGGTCAATAGAATAAAGCGTTCTTGAGTTAGCTCGCGGACGGACGGATGGTCGGACGGAAGGCCAGACATCTTTGGTAAATTCAGTAAATATCAATGCATTGATACTTATTATGCATTGCTCTATGCATTAGGGTAAAGTATGACTACAGCATTATGAAACCAAGGAGTTTTTTTGCGTTGTTGTTTAGCGCAAGGGTACTACAGTATCTATTTCATCCAGACAAAGATTAGTTCTCTGGCGTTTTGTCACAAGAAAGAAATACAATAAAATTAATATTCTTCTAATTAGCTAAAAAAAATTAGTTAGTATAATAATATGGTATATGAGTTAACTTCTTCTAAACAAATTAAATGTAGTTTATACATAATTTTTTGAAAAAAACTACCACAACCCAAATATCAAGTTCTTTTAAATATCTGTATTAAGTATGTCACAAATGTATGTATTTACCCAATAAAATTCTTCATCAAATAAAAAATAAAACGTTGTTTTCGCTCTCCTTTTCAAATCATTTTTTGCTGAATCCAACACCGCACTTACTAACATATACTTGTACAACGCATACACATTTGGCATACTTTCGTGATTTTTTACTAAATTATTTGTTTAATGCAAACTTTGCAATCATTCTGACTTTGCTGCTCGTTTACACCGTTAAAGAATGAATCGTTAATGAATACTACTCTTCAGACGAACAGCACCGTGGTAATTTATGCATTATTTTCATCATCTTATTTTACCCCATATTTGCATATCATCTTTAAAAAAGTAATTGTAAATTACGTGGATCAATAGTAAATTAAATGACGTATTCTAAGAAATAAGTGAAGTCATTCTGTGCATCCAAAGCACACAATAAAAACCTTCAGTACAAGGCAAATTATATCTTCATTTTTAACTGAAAAGCTAATTCGAAAGTCTGTAAAATAAATTGGCATTCGTTTGAAAGCATATTACTTACGATTATTACGAGTGATCTACCAGTACGCCATACTGTTACAGAGAAATCGAACAAAATTCTTGGAGCTAAATACGTTAATGGGAAGCCTCCTCACTTTCACCATCATAATGCATAAAACCAACCTTGTATATCTTAAATACCAAATTGGTCTAGAAACCTTGTTGACTTGAGATACTTTAAATTCCTTCCATAGAAGGATGAAAATTCTTTTCAAAGTTGGTAATTCATATGGAAACTTAGTCACAGTGTGAAAATGTGGCCACTTCATTTTTTTATGGCAAAAGTCGAAGTTGCAACCGCTTACAACTCGTTTGTTGACCCCCTTCGTCACTGGGTCAGGTCAAACACCTACAAACTCCTCCAAAATTTTCTATAAAAGTGTAAATAACTTCAACTGTAATGTAATCATTCTCCAGCACCAGCGGCGGATAATGACAACTGCAGCAACATGGTAACCAGAATAATGAACGACAACCCTATCCATGAAGTGGCTACTACCTTCACAAAGAGTTCAAGAAGGTCATTGACATGTGCTATGTCGGGCAATTTGCAAAAAAACTTACTGTTTCAACCAAGCTCTTTAGTTTTGCATGTTGCAAAAAGCATGAACAGTACTAACTTTGATGAAAACATTGTTTGCTCAGTGGGAAAATTATTTCAGAAGATCTAATTGGGCTTGCTAGGTTGGGATATCATAACTTACCTTATCATATGAATCTTGTGCTGCCGCCAAATATATGGTATGACCACAAAATTTAGGAAAGGGCAACTATATCTAAACGTCATACGGGCCACGTAACCAAATCAAATTTGTATTATTAAATCTAGCTCGTCGAATGTTTTCAAGTTATGAAAGTTGAGCAAGTAGAAAGGTGTCTCTTTTTTCGAGTGTATCAGAAAAACCGAAATAAGGAGAGCACATCCAAAAAAAGGTTTCTGGTATACAAAAGTGGTCCATAGTTTTATAAATATAAGTATGTATTTTTCTATGTGCTTGTACACCATCAGGAAATAAAGTCAATTACTCATCTTCCGTTCAAACCTGTAAAAGGTGTATGTCTCCTTGTTTTTTTTCTGTGCAAGGAGCACTTTCTCTCTGATCATTTGATAGCTCAGTTCGTTTTGAGACTTTCACCTACACACTTTCGTTTACTCTCACGTAATGAGTACAGTAAAATATTGTAATTATCAGTGACACGCCCATTTAAATCCGTTCCAAACTAAAGACAAACAGCATCCGTGATTTCGAATACGAAACCGATTATTTTAGAACAAGAGCTCTTTTGTTCTGCTTCAGAACAAAGGATTTCAAAGGGCAGCGCTATGTTTGGAAATACTACTATGTCACCGTTCCATGAAGAGATGCAGACGACATTCAGCCCAGTGCAGCTAATTACAGAGGCTACATCGAGTATCCAACATGAACAGATGGTAAATTTTGGCATGTTCATTGCTATTTTGTGCATCATTCTGATTATCGGGCAACTTTGGATCATATGGGTAAGTGGAAAAAATAAATCTTTTGAATATTTGTCAAATTTAGTGGAGATTCTAAATTGTGAAACATCCGAGATGACGAACTATCTAAATAAATTGACTAACGAAAACTATCAAAACTTTTTTTTAGCAATGACATAGTTTAGCAAGGACACAGTGAAAATTCTCATTTAAACATAACACATTAACTTAAATTAACATGGAACTTATCCAAAATAGTTCTTATTCTAAAAAATATTCTTTTTCTTTTCATTTTTAGGACTCAATAAAAGAGGCGTGTCGTCGTGCAGTGGCGCGTTTTCCGAATCTTATTATGGCTCCATTCAATCCACAGGCACAGCCACAGCCACAAAACATTGAGCTTGTAAGTGCTTCACTTTCTGGCCATATTCCGTTAAAAAATTTGTTCTCCATCGTTGATTCTAAAATATTAGGTTTGCTTCTTTTTTTGAAATTTTAGGCATGATCGGGCATATTACCAGTTTTCATTCAAAATATGACGTCTAACTTGCCATCATTGCAGGTCATATAATAATTCTGTATCATCTTCAAAATTTCCAAATGATATTTGGGTTTGAATTTATTATTTAAAAAATTATACAAACAACTTTGCAGTTCTTATTTCGCCTTTGAACAATTTATTTCAATTTATATTGTTCACTTTTAAAATTGGAAAAAAAATTCATTATTTTACTCAAATGCATAAAAAATTAAACAGTTTAAGACAAAATTAAGTATATTGTGTAGCGTAAAATATTTGGGAACTTGTGGAACCTATTCGGATTATAGATGGATATGTTTTGATAGTAAATATGCATGTAATGCATAACGTTAGGTAGTTTTTAGTTTATTATTGCCATTGGGTGAGCTATTTATTTAAGGTGAAATGTCATTGTTGTCTTGCTACTTTGTGTAGTATATGTAATTTGAGGTCACTTGACGAAGTAAAAAATAAACCAATAAAAACTATAAACTATAAAAAAGTATTAATGTGTTTTTGGGAGATCATGTGTGGAATCATTTGGGGTCATGTCTGGGGTCATTTAGGGTCATGTCTGGGGCATAGGAAGGGTTCAATCTATTAGCTTGGATCAATTATTATTTGCTTGAATATAACAAAGCACCTGAGTTCTAAAAGTCAACTTCCTAACGACTCCCAATGAGTGAATCAATATTTGTGGTGGGGGAAATGGAAATTATTTCCTCATTATCGGTTAATATATATACCATACAGAAAAACTTCAATATATATTATCTACTTTGAGAGATGGAGAAGTGAGCAATCCAATTGAACGAAATAGATTGACAATTGAATCCAGAAAATGGTTTGTTGATTTGAGTTTGTAAGCTTCGATTGTACACATAGGGATATAGCCAGCCATTCGTCTGCATCGCGAACCCATAACCTATCAATACCAGGACCTCCAACTTGCCCCGTCATCACACAACATCCTACCACAGACACTAACAAACTGCCCTCCGCGATCCCTCCTTTCTTACAATTTATTTATCAAAAATGAATTTTTCTAACTGACTATTCACTAAATATTCCCGATCAAAATTTCAACAGTGTAGTTAATTTCTAAACTATCTGTCAAATAATCAAAGGCTATTTAAAAAAGGGGGCTTGCCACTTTAAACTGACATTTAAATAAAGCAAATGACATAGTTTTCTATTCCTTGAGACATTTAACAAAACAACAAAAAAATTAAAACGTCAAAAAAAATTCTTGGAAGTAAACAAACTTATAGTTTTAGTTGAAATGTTTTTACATATCTTAAGTATACCATGTAACTGCAATACAATTTCACACTGAGCCGATTCGTACAAAGTGATCACTGCACAAATTACATAACAAACTCGGTTTATCCAAACAAGATTCCATTTAAATTTTAACAAAGTGTTAATTGTAAATAGATCGAATTTCATTCAAAACTTTAAATATTTGGGTCTACAATTAGCGGACTGGTAACAATTCTCACCAAGAAATGCAATAGTTAACAGAATAAATAATAATAAGTGTGAACACTTTCGGATACCTCATCAATATCAACTAGAAACTTTATTTATAAATTTATTATCAAAATGTGAACTGCAGGTTGGTTGAGACGGATGTAAGGCTTTATATACTGTTTTATTCTCCCACAAAAATAAATTCGGTGAGCAGCATGTTCTGAGAAAAGTGTAATAACGGCTTATTGTGTTACTGTTCATTTATATGTAAAATAGCAAACAATTGGTAATTAAACTGATTGTATTCAAAACAAAGGATATATTGAAAAATAAATACATATACTACAATATTTAGCTAATCATCTTAATTGACATACATATGTACTTATTTGGTCACTTGATTTGTGGTCACTATGGTCAAGTACCTCCACACTCTCTTTTTCTATAATTTTACAGCCAACGGTACTCAAAAGGCTTCTTGGTGAAGTTGAGGACATGCCTATCATTCCATCTACACTCTCTTAACTTTTCATACACGAGTTTTTTATTCGCTGAGTTAGAAGCGAGGGAATTGAAAATGGGACAATATACGATTTCATACGTATTCGATAATTACAGCAAGTTTGTATAGTCAAGTAGGAAAGTATGAACTGAAAAGGAGAAAGCATAACGGTCAAAATAAAACAAAACGTTGGTTCCCTTTGCATTCACTTCTCTTCACAACTTCTCCAGGACTAGATAGGTAACATGCTGCATAACTTAATTTCCTCTTCTAATTTAGTTGTCTTTGGAAATACTTTGTCCGCATATTTAGCAACCACACGTAGCTTCGTCGTACGTACTACCTAGTACGTCTTGTCAATGTAAACATTAAATAAATACGTTATAAACCATTACACTACCTGCCTATCACTCCCCAATTTCCATACATCAAGAGTTGAGGTGTCATTCCGTCTGTTTTTATGTCTCTAAAATGCAAAAAGAAAGAATTACCAAAATCTGTCTGCATTTTTATTGAACTTTTGATATTGAATTGGATGGGAAGTTGATTATTGAGTTTATCTTCTTCTTTGTAACCCGGTGTCTAATGCAGAAAAATGTTTTTTTGAACTTGTAGGCTATAATATGCATACTAGTAGTAGTAGTAATATGATTTCTGTTTTGTGTTGGAACGGTTTCTGTTGAGAAATGCATTGTAATGTAATATATAGTAGAAAAAAGGGGGAGGTGATGATGATGATTGTATGGTAAAAAGGATATATATATACACGCTACAAAAAAGCGATATGAAAAACATGTTTATGAAGTGCAATGAATAAAGTACTGTCTCAAAAACATTGCATGTAAACCATTTCTGGTAGTAAACATTCATAAGCAACACAGCCTTGTCTATAGAGTTTAAAAAAAGATCATAATGATGATGATAAAAAGGTGTGTTGATAAAAAGATACATGTGCACGCTACCCAAAAAAAGATGATATGTAAAGCATATTGATAAAACGCAACGGAAAAAACAATTACTGTCTCAAATACATTGAATGTGAACCATTTCTGGTAGTAAATGTATATAAGCAACAAAACCATACCTCTACACGCCAAAAAAGGTATGTAAAGCACATTGGTAAAGTGCAACGGAAAAACATGTACTGTTTCAAATACATTGCATGTAAACCACTTCTGGTAATAAAAGTCTACAAGCAACTTAGCCTTGATTATAAACGCTACAACTGAAGTATGCGAAAAATACATTCAGGCATCTATCGATAAGGTTTTTATCGCGAAGTCGATGAACATCAAAAACTCTCAACAGGTTCTTGAGTTATGTTTTGAAATTTAAAATAATATTCGGGTGGATTTTATTTTGACATTTTATTTTATAGGGGGAGCGAATTGGGAGATCCATCATCAAATTTCCTTCTTCAGAACTGAAACCCTTGACCTACGATGCTCTGATTCCACTTCACATCAGAGTAAGCAAATCGGCGCCGTACGAAGTGTTAGGTTAAAGGTTAGAAGGTTAAATCCCGAACACAATTATAAGGATCCCAACTTTTGGAATCAGGCATGCGTGGTATCCAGTCCATCAGGATCCATTAGGGTATTTTTTATAGTTATATTTTTACAAGGCTGCCATATAAACCAATATATATTTTGTTTTTAAGGTTCGGCCATTCTTCTACAACAACCAAGCGAGAGTTACCTATCCACTTTGGCAGCAACTGGCTCCTATTGTCGTCCAGAATTTTAAAAATGAAAGAGTTACTTGGACCGGCCCTCAAGTAAGTCCTTTAGAGTCGTGTTATATCATAATTTGGCATATATTTAAAAGTATTTATTATTTTAACATTGTTTATTTTTTTAAATGACAGATGAGTCTTTCACAGGCGCATTTCCTCGGGCTAATCAAGATCTTCATGGAAATCATCAGTGAGATTGATAGGAGATCCAATCTGCAGTCTTCGTCATCGCAGAAAATCCCTTTACCAAAAAAAATAAAAATTAAGAATACAAAAAAGGTAAAATTACAAGACAAAAAAAGCAGAGCTAAATTACTTATGTACACAGGGCCCCGTAACGTAGGCAAATGCTGTAATTAGAATGTAGTCCCATACAGGTTTTTTACACTAATAAGTATTCCACATTTATGCAATGTATGTACTCATTTAAACTTATCTTACCACACAAACGCTCCATCCCTATCTATCTGTCTCGCTGTCTCTATACTTTCCTCTAGTACTATCATTGTCTATCCATATCCTAAAACTCTTTGTATTTATGTAATATATGTATATAATACAGTGGTTCCATGTTTGTTACGTTATGGTGTACAATACTGTCTTGAAGTAACTGGAGCACATGTAGATTTGAGAAAATACAACGAGGAAACGCTTGGATATTTTTTACTCAATCCTGCATTTAAATTTTGCTAGAACAGTTGAAATAATAATTGATGCATCGGTAATATGTAGTTTATTGTAAGTAAATCATGGCATATATTTTTTGTAAGTATTTTATATTTTAGTGCAATAATATTTCACTTTTTACTGTATTCTACAAAGTTAACTCGTTTGTGAGATATATACGTAATTGTTCCGTTAAAAAATACACAAAATGGACTTTAATTTGGGAGATATTCAATAGGTGCTTTTGACATAGGAATCATAAAGCCAACATATACACTTGCATTGTAGTCTTGTTTTGCTTACAAGATATATCATGTATTCAAATATAAGAATGGATTTAAAATATATAGTCTTTCTATTGTTGCGTAGTTATCATCATCACCATCATCATTACCTCCCCCTTTTTTCTACTATATATTACATCACAATGCATTTCTCAACAGAAACCGTTCCAACACAAAACAGAAATCATATTACTACTACTACTCATACTTACTCCTATTTAAAATATTGTTTTAAGTAAATTTAAAATCGCGTATCAGCATATCATTGAAATTCGCTTGCCCCACTTGTACAAACTGTGATAGATAGCCAACCATCCGTCTAAAATTTTAAATTTCTGTATTCCTCTAGCGCCGTGGAAAAATGCTTTGATAACAATAGCAGATCCAATAAATTGCCACAGAACGAGAAAAAATATTTTTACGCAACCTAACATGCGACTTGGTCTAAAATTCAATTGAAGAAACAGTAATTTCATTGTTGTCATCAAATGTCCATAACAAAGCCTATTCGAAATAATACCATTTAAATCAATTAGTTTTTCCTGCTTCACAGGTTTTCATTAAATGGGAGGCAATAGCATTAGCATGCAAAACTATTTTCATACAATCGTAAACCATTCGACTCCAATAAATTTTACATACCAGGGGCCAGCAAAATGATGATAGTTGTCATACATAGATGACGTACAAATTTTTTTCGGTGGTTTCTTTACTTTTTTTATTTATTTTTATTGGACAATCTCCTTACTTAGAATCCCACTACGAAATAACGAGAGCATGAAGAACTAAATGACGACGGAAGCTAAGGATACGCACCCGACGACTCAGATGAAACTTCTTTTTGACTGTAAATAAAGCGCATATAATTTTATTGAGCTTTGTTAAATTTCCTATTGGAATATACATATCTGCAAGGAAACCTGTCTAGAGTATCGATGAAGTTGAAGTTCTATACGTATTCACCTGAAAGTATAAGAACTTACTTTGCTATTGAGTGTCGGGGTTTCTGTGAAAATTGGCCTACAATATTTGGTCTACGTACTACAGCATTCCAGCAAGTTTATATAGTCAGGCATGAAGTAAATTAGAATAACATGATCCATTTTTAGATTTTTCGGTTTTTGCGTATATGTTATGGAATAACTTGACGCGGTTTTTAATTGTAAACATATTTTCAGAATAATAAAACTACGAAAACCTTTCTCTATTCAAAAAGAAATTTTGAATTCAAAAGTCGAAAAACAGAATTTTGTATGAAGATTTACGCAACATGCATTTATATATAGCACAGGAGCGCTGTGTTGTATTATTATGTAAAGATTCAATTCATTCAATTACGGAAAAATATATTGATTGTAGTCGTCCAATATTTTCACTAATTAGTGATCCAATAGAGCGTAGGTAACTAAAATATTCGTCTCTCTACAAAACAAGGAAACGTTTCCGAAACAAGCACTCTTGCCATCTAATTAACCTTGTTATCATATGAATCTTGTGCTGCTGTAAAATATATCGTATGACCAGAAAAGTCAAATGAGGGCAAATACACACGGCGTAGTAAAAGGGCAATATGTAACCAAGTCTCTGTGTT
>JAQFZG010004299.1:0-12018 GCA_034695465.1 Entomobrya nicoleti
GTGGGGGTTTTGGGGGCTTGGGGAGTGGGACTCCACGACTGGATTGAGGTGGACCACTTTTCAAATTGGTGTTTTGGAAGAGGGGCGATGGTGATGGTGGGTTGAACTAGTTTGGAAGTTGTTGGGGGAGTTGGGTGACTGGTGGCTACACCAGCGGGGAAGTTTATGAATGGGGATTTTTTGAGGAGTTGGGGTTTCATGAGAAATCCGCCGTTGGAGTAATTGGTGGGTTGAGAAGAGGAGGGGGAGGCGATGGGGCTGTTATTGTTGAAATTGGATCGGGGAGATTGAATTGTGGAACGGGTGGAATGAGAGGAGGAGGGGGATGGGATTGGGGAAAATTGGGAAGGTGAGTTGGAGGCAGCTTCTGGTACGAGGGTTCTTCGAAGGGGGGTCGGGCGGAGGAGGTAGGGGGCAGAGCGGGGGTAATTGGGGTTTTGTGGGGAAAACATAATCACTAAATGTTGGAATATAAGAAGTAGTGTACTTTTTTTAAAGAGTGACAACTCGACAACTGAACTGGAATGTGACTTGACAAAGTGTGAATAGAGAATGAAATGTTGGATGAGGTGAGGTGGAAGAATAGTGGAATTAAAATAAGTGAAGTTTTTTTTAAAGGTGACGTGGAGGAATTTTTTCTACAAGGCTGTTATAAATAGTTAAGTAATGAAAGCCAATGAGAAGAGAGCACGATGGTGTTTTGCAGCTTGGGTAACTAATGTGTTCCAGGAAAAGCTTGTACCAGTCGGTATCAGTGTCAGTGTATGCAGTGTGTAAAGAGTAAAATGTTTGGCTTGGCTGCATATAGGTATTAGGTATTTTTTCAGGGGAATTGTCGCCCATGAATAGTTATTGATGAATATATGTATTGTTTTAAGACTTTTCCATGAATTAAACTAGCTTGTTGCCAAGGGCAAGCAATGCCCAATGAAAAGAAGCCACAAGACTACCACTCTAACTTTGAGTTGCTTCTTCAGGTTTTGTAACGAGAAAATACACATGCACATGCAAGACAGAAGCGTATGCAAAATATATATATATATATATATTTTAAAAAACATGCATTGATATGCTATTTATTTGTATGTAATTATATTTTAAAGTGATAATGAAATAATAATTTGTAATTCCTTTATTTTTTACTCATTAATCGTGACTTATACATTTAAAAATGAATAAATCCAAAGCTTAAATTATTCCTTTCCTTTTTGATTTCTAATTGCTTGTATCAATGACAAATTTAAACGCCAACGATAGATATGTTTCTATAAAGAAATTTTGAGATTATGCAGATATAAATCTGGGTGTAAATATCTTGTCATTTATATCCACCAAAATATAATTTTTTAATCAGCATTGATGTAGTTAAGATTTTTTAACATGTAAATTATAGTTAATAATTTATGCCACATGCCACAGCGAAACACGAATATATTTACCCTTTACACCATATCGTTATCATTTATCATATACCTAATCTTTATATATATGTTCTGTTAAATCACAAGATTTTTGCTAACGACCAACCAGTAATCCATCAACTGTTCTCAAAAATATCCAGTGAAAATAAGCAGATTCCGTTCCTCGTTTTAAATCGAATAGTCCTCCACAAGAAAATCCTATAGGTCGACTAGCTAAATCTTTGTCCTAATTATTTTACTCCGGATAGTTTGTCTAATTCTGACCGTTATACTTGTCAATTCGTTAATCTTAACCGCAAATAAGAGTACAAATGCAACAAAAAGTATTGTCATAACAGCTATTGTAGGCATTAACCAATAAACCTCTGAAAGAAGTAAGTTATACCGCCGTAAAGTAGTCAGATTACATGCAAGTATGACAACAAAGCAGTCATCTAAAATTAATGCAACAAGAAGGGAAAACGAAGGTTGCAGAGTTTGATGAGCGATTTGCAAAGAATTGTACCACTTCAAAATTTGCATTCCTCATGCTCTAACTCGTAAGCTAATTTTTGGATAATTTCGACGCTTCGTACTTCCAATTCAAAAATGTTCATGTTCAGGGCGTAAAATATTGCAAAGAATTCAACCGCTTCTTAAAAAATATAAATGTGCAAACAAATCGTAAAAACAATAAATTAACTTGAAATGTTTTGTGTCACATCCACCTGATTTCTGTTGGACTACATAAATTAGATAGGAGGAATAGTTTACTTCTTTATTTGCTACGGTAGCTAATCATATAAGCAATCTGCATTTATTCCGATACTGGCAAGCTCCTTGGTATCATCGAAATGATTAATTTAATGACCATCTTTCGAAATTAACCCTTTTTTAATTTTTGCACTTGCACGAACATACCTCCTTGTTGAATTTAGCAAACAGTAATTTATATTTATGCAAAAAAGACATGCAAAACTACAATTTCCCTGTTTCACTACAAAATATTTTACAGATTTTTTTGTTCGTCTTATTGTTAATGTAATCTGTCTACTATTTTCTAATTTTTTAGTAATTAGCAATTAGTAATATTTCCCAGATGTACGTAGATAAGGCCTTAAAACAGTTTATTTGCACGCAATGCTCAACATGATCATTACCACTGCAGCATCTTTCATGCAGGATTGACTTTAAACTATCAAGTATAACCTTCCACTGAAATGAATACAACCTTGAACATCCAGCAAAGTAATAAAATTGTTTGATATCACACAAACCCTTTTACGTATACAATTCCATTTGACATCAAATTGTAAATATGTATTCATTCCTTTTCTTATTACTTCAACGAGCCATTTCTTCGTTTGAATACTATATTTTTGCTCAGTTTACTTTCATTTAGAGATTGGTTGGCTGGTTGAGTGAACGTCTTCTTCTTTCAAATAAAAGCAAATAAATTTGATTTATTCACCGAGCCAATCGTATTCGAAGTTTATTTTAGAACTCCATTTAAAATGAATAATCAACAACCCAACAAAATTCACTGTTTAAAATTTAAACTACTAACTGTATTAGCATTGCTCTGCTTGATACTCAATTGTTATGCGTTAGATCTGGAAAGTGCGAAAGAGCAAAGCTGTCTTCCTATTAAGGAGACAGTAAACGTGGACTTGGAATGGGTAAGTTAAGACAACTGTACGAGTAGCAGTGTATTTATTTCTTAAAAGAAAAACTTACAAATATTCGGATATATTTTTAAAATGCATGTAATCCAGATGGGGTCCGTAAAAGAATGGTACTATCCACTAATGAGTCGGTTGGACCTTTATCGTACCAGTTTGGACTTATCTGGAACTACTGACGATCCTACAAATCTACGAGAAAGTCAAGTGTACTATGACAATTGCTATAAAGTTGAAGTCGTTGAAAATGTTCCATACGCAAGTGGATTTAATGGGAAACGAGGTAGTTTCACATTTGACTCTCCAGTCGTTAGTGATGATGGTGTGACATCTCAAAAATTTACTTTACCTTCGTCGGGTACGATTTACTGTTATCTCAATATTTTGTGCTAATTATAAAATTGGAGAATTTTTCAAACTAAAATGTTATAATGTTTGCAGGATTAAGCTGGACAACCTATACTACACTCACGGACAACGCCACATACGTTTTTTCGGCTGTTTGTTGGGATGATAACCAAGCATCTTGGGGGGTTGCGAGTACGGTTACTAAGCTACCAAAGGACACTGTCGAACTTATTTACGAACATGCGGAATCGTTGGGCTTTAAAAAGGAATATTTTGAAGAGCTCCGATATGGCTATTGTGATGTTGAGCAGAAGGAACGTGAGATGTGTGTTGAGCGATAAACTACTAACTACAATGTGTGAATAAAACATGCATACATTTTTCTTTATTAAAGTTTAAATTTGATTAAATTTTAATTAAGGATGAAAACCAAATTTAAATGAAATATTATTCAAAACGGTGTATCAACAAGTTTGACGTTTTAGTAAATGAGTGACAAGCTTGGTGTGTAGTTGAGACGTGTTAATTGATATGCTAAAGTACATGCATTGTTAAAAAGTCTTCCAATAAATCTGCTGACTTAAACAAATATTATTATGTTAACGATCTATCATTTTAATTTATTAATATAATATAGAATTTTGGCTCATTCTCTCTCAGCAATTATATGTGAAAAAGTATTTCTCATACATTTGATTTCATTTATTAAACAATTAAGTAAATTACCTACAAATGACCAATGCAATGGTAACGTCACAAGTAGTAACGTTATGAAACAAAGGAAAACCTGCAATGAATTCATTTATGAAGTCTGCTTATGACCATTGAGTAAGTCATGATGCTAATGAATGTTTGAATATTTTTCTGTCCATTTTGCATACACATCCAACATTAGAACAAATCAACGACAGCAACAAAGTATGAAATGTAAACACACCTACACATGTGACATACTTTTCCAAGCCCTTGTGTCATGTGTGGTGTGACTAGAGCAATCCATAAAAAAATACTTCAAACCGAATTTCCTTTTAAATCATTTTATTGAGTCTTCAAATTAATTATTTAAATTAACTGCTTGGCAAAAATTCTGTCAGTTTTTGTTCCAATAAAATGAGTGAAACCACTGACCATATTTTATTTGCGGTCCAAAAACCGGAAAATGACAAAAGCCGGCTGCTCGCCATTTTCCCTGAGGAGGTAATTTTTTAAATCACATTTTAAATTTATAATTCATCTAAACAAAATTAACCTAATTTACCTAATTAATACGTCATTTGTTTCGGTTTACTTTACAGATCTGGAAAATGATACTGGATAATAGTCGGGACCCGGAGACTTCAAAACTGTTCCAACGCGTCTCCATTTTTCCGAAACATGTTGCTGCCAAGAAGAACATCATTTCTGTTTCCAGCCATGTTCCAGGTCCTTGCTAGGAAATTTGAACAGTCAGCGGAGGAATGCTATGAGGACATTATTGGCCAACCAGCTGATTTACCAGTGGAACAAAAAACCTGGAAATATCCAGGGTAAAAGTTCGATGAACCTACACAATTTTATAATTAATACTTTGATCTGGTTAATATTTTATTGACATATTAAATATCTGAATGTTTAATCTTTCATGGTAATATTTTTCAGGGTATTTCGATTGGTATGCTCAACATGGAACAAAGCTGTAGAAAAGTACTTCCAAGAACATCACTTCCACTATGAAGCCTCCTTGGAAAACATTTACATGCCAAACACTTCCCGCTACAATGGATATTTTGGTGCTGTTCGACACGAAGATCATGATGAACTAATAACTCATTTTGAAGCTTCTCATAGTTCGGGCCGAACTGGCCCAAGGGAAAATCCTTTTTTCCACCGGTCCCTCTATTTGGATATCAACAGCATGGAAATCGGTGACTTTGAAGATCACATGTTTAACAGAACGTTGGAGGTCTTCGGTCAAGAAATTTGGTATCTCACTATTGCCATTAGGAATACCCATGAGACCATGGCAGAGTATTATTTGCGTTTCAAGCAGATCTTGGAACAAGTGCCAAACTTGAGAGTTCTTCGCTTGAGGTATTTCATGCTTCATTGGAAAGAGCCATCAGATCAAAATTTCGAAGAAACTATTCGACAGAATCCACTGCCAACCCTTCAAAATCTGAGATTCCTCAAAAACGATTACTCAAAACCCATACTAATTTTTATGGAACTTCTTGGAAGAAATAGGGACGTCGAAATGCTGAAAATTGGAACATGTGACATTTGTTCCCTGGAACTTCCAAAATTACAGGAGTTAACCTTCACACTGAAAACGCAGGAGGAATTCATTCAATTGAAAGAACTTGGGAAAAAGTGGCAACTTAAAAAGCTTCATGTTGAGTTTGAGTATCCGGAAGCAGGAACTGAACAAGGAATTGCAAGGATTTTCCAGATGGTCACTGACAATTGGGCTGATACTATGGAAGATTTATTGCTTGGATTTCCTGATGCTGATTTTAAAAAGCCGAAAGAAAATCATTTGAAATGGACGAGTGAATATCGTTTGAAACTGCCAAAATTGAAGACACTTTCTCTTAACTTACCATACTACCCCACATTTGATTTTATGTTGGGATGCGCAGACACTTTGGAAATGATTAAGATTCATGGATGGATGCAAGACGCTCGACACTATTTTAAGGAGGAGCAAATGATGGCTCAATTTGAACCAGCAATGACAAAGCAAATAGTTGAGTGGCTGGGAGTTGAATACAAAATGAATAAGTCAAATATTTGGGATTTGTTTCCAAGGCTGAAGATGATTTCGATTAGATACTTGAGTTGGTATGGGCCTGGTCTCGACCCGCAGCTTATTAGGAAAACAGTGCATTGAGGCTAGTGATTGATTGCTAAATTCTGGTGTTTCTATTAATAATTTATAGCATAATATATATACATATGTATATTCAAATTTACTTTATTATTACTTTCAATAAAGGATACAAACTAAAAATTAATGTAAAACTTTACAATTTACTTTGCATATTTTGAACATTGCACCTCAGTGGTAATTTGCTGTGTTGCATCTTTAGGATTTGCTGGTAATGTTGAGTATTGAATTGTTTAACGTGTAATTGCAATTTAAAAAAAGTTAAGACAATACAATTCTACTTATTAGATATCAATATTAGTTGGGGCGTTGGTGGCAGTGCTTGAATAATCTAATAAAGTTTAAATTTATTCAATCTATTTTTTAAACTAGATATCATACAGCTTAAACAAAGCGATTGGGACTAAAATTTAAGTTATATTTTCAATATTCGTAAAACTTATAATACCAAATGCCATTCTAAAAACCCAAAACAAACTATCCTAAAAAAATTAATTCATATTTCATATACAGCACAAAACTTGTATCAAGGTATACGAACGACTAAACATCTGAATAAATATTAAATGGAAAAATTTGGAAATCACTACTTTTTGTCAGTATAAGACGGTTTGATATAACAATCCGTGTTATTAGTATAGAATTTGTAATATCCTTTGTAAGTGGACATGTAACTATTAAAGCTATCACTTCGTAAAACGGCAAATTCGACATAATATGTTGCAAAAAACATATGTGCGCCCATATTTATAATAAGCTATATTTCATTGCTTATATTTAACATTGTTGCTCGTGCTGATTATGAAACTGCAAAATTAGGTGTTGCATATACGTATATTTGATGTCTCTGTATACATTATATCAACTTATAACCTTAATTAAATAAATTACATAGCCTTTGATAAAAACTTCTAATGTTCCATAAATCTAAATGTGTCAATTTTTAATAACTTTGCTTCGTATCAGCAAAAAAAATATATTCACTTGTCATTATCGAGAAATTTAAACGTCTAACTACATCGGAATTAGGAGACCATCAACTGTTCTCACACAAATCAGGTTAAAATATGTTGACTCCGCTCCTCTTTCAAGGTCAAATAACCCACCACAAGAAACGACAATGGGTTTGATTGCAGAAGTTTCTCTTTTGTCCAGTTTTCTCTTAGCTGCAGTTATCATTTCCCGATGGGAACTCAGCTTGACTCTCCTTGCATGCACCATTGCTTCACTTGATTTAAAGACCTTCACAGCGTATGGCAGCGCAAACGCCACGAAGAATGAAAATAACACGGATACTGTTGGCATCAACCAATAGACTTCAATTGGAAGTATGCTGTATGCTCTTACACTTGCAATGTTACACACCAAAATAATTATAAATACATCTCCCAAAATCAGCCGAAAAAGTGAGCAGAGAGAAGGATACAAAACTTTGTGCGCTACCTGAAGGGCTATATACCACATGGAAAATGACAGGTTATCATTGACGCTATTACGTGTTAAATGAAGACGGCTGATAACTTCTACACACTTTACGATCAGCTCTAGTATGTATATCAGCATGCAAAAGAGGACAGAAAAGAATCTACATGCCTCAAAATTACAGATATATGAACAAATGACTCGAAAAAACCACACGGTGGCGTTAACGTTGAAAATACAAGTGGAACTAGATGTCGAACCACAGATTCGAGAAGCTGGGAGTAGTTTTGAAAACGTGTAACGAAAAGGATCCAGGTCCACCCAAACACATAAGGGAGGCAAAGTAAACGGTATAATTCCTAGTGTTACCACAGAGAGCTGAATTGCATAAGATGTCATACGCCATGTTGTACTGGTATGATTCCTAAACTGTCCATTACTACGCAATCGTCCTAAATAGGTAAAACTTGTACTTATATAACCTTCTCTTTGTTACCTTATGTAAGTATTTATAAGGTGAAACTTACCGAGATACATGAGAACATTCTTGAGATAAATGATCCCAATAACGATTTCATCCACATTCCAAATTAAAATTGCAGCACATCCCCAAAAGAGAAATGATAGACTTGCAAACCCACATGATATAACGACTAAAGAGCCTCCAGCTTCGTCCTTATGATAAATTACAGCGATAGACGATCCAAATCCAATTAAACCTGCTACAATAAATGTGTTGAAACACCAGATCCAAAAGCCCCAGTGAGTTTTCCCATTGACCTCGAATTGTTCTGAGGATGTCGACCATTTTATTACCATTGAAGGCATGTAACGAAATACTTTATTGTAGAGGTCAAGAGCAGGTACACATTGAAACTTGTGCATTCTGGTTAAATTTGAGACAAGTAGGTTATGGGTTTGTAAGGTTTGAACATCTGAACATGCGAGGCCAAAATGAACTAAGCTCTGTTAACAAATATACCTATTAAATATTTAATAACATTTAGTTATGTAGGTTTAGCTGGACATAAAAGTGTGATCAATTATCCATTAGTGCGTTGTTCCAAAATTTGGAATCCTAATATAAGTAGCGAACGCTGCTAAATAATTTGACGATGTCTGTATGTGCACTTGTGTAAGTAGTTTGGATTGCAGCTCCCTGAGCTGCTTTAATACATGCAATCTTTAAAGGTTTATTATAAATTTACCTTTGGTATTAATCATAAAAATTTGATACGTAAGCCTGACATTTGATTCAATCAAGTAACCTAATAAGTGGTTCCGTGATTCGTGACAAAATTTGAGTAAAATTTCTGCTTTATATTTATATTTAATCGGAACCGAACCAGCTGGTCCTTGAAACTTTTTGCAACTAAACTATTCATAACTCTGGCACAATCTGATCATAATCCATGCAGTCCTTTCCTATTCCTTTAAATACCAACTGATTGATATTATCTTATTTTAATGCGATATAGTGTTACTAAAAAGCCTTTATTAATGTCCGAAGTGTTCTAAATAAATGTATTAACGTATTTTGCATTATTCACTGGCTGGTCAATTCACGTTTTTTCACCTTACGTCTATACTAAATGTGTTAAATAAAGTTAAGAGTAATAGAGCTTGTTTAAATAATGTCTATCGGATGAACTAAATATCTGGAATCTATTGGAATCACGTTTTTACTCGCATGAAACTAGGAGCATATCGGAGAAAACAACTTATATGTGTTGGCGAGCGTAGTAATGACGTGGAGATTTTGTTTGCGATTGTATTTTTTACGTTCCATTGCGACGATGTTTAAATGATTTGTAGAGAATATGTACATAATGGTATAGTTTTCCTTCTTTATGTTGTTAACAGTAACAAAATAGCTGTTAAATTTAATGATTAGATTTAAGTAATACATATATGACCACTGCTGACTGCTTCAGCATGAGCCAACATAATATATTTGATTGTACTTAGCAATAAGTAATGGAATACATGGGGTTGACACAAAAATTGGGATAATTGTTTTTATTAAGTTGTTATAAGTTGCTCGTGTTTATAAAATGTGTACGTTATAACTTATAACGTACACATTTTATAAACACGAGCAAGCAACTTTAAATCGCAAGCCTCGTGTTCGATACCAAACTACCTAGAGCTTAATGCTTTAACTCAACTAATAAATCCACAGCATGGTCACGGGGGATTCATCATTCAAAGTTTATAAATCGTAAAATATTCACTTTTCATATTAATAGTCTTAAAACGGGTTTAATTCATTTTTGTTTCAATGCAAAATTGATAAACCGTTAAAAGATTGCATAGCATTTTCGTACTAAATTAGTACAATATCAATCGTCCTCAAAAATACCCAATAGAAATATTTGGCATCCGTTCCTCGTGTCAAATTAAAAATATCACCGCAGGAAAACTGAACAGGTCGAATAGCGGCATACTTTCTCTTGAGTGTCTTATTTTGATATGCTAAAAATATTGTGCGACTTTTGAACATCATATTTTTTCTCTCTGTAATAAGTTGTTTAGTCCACTCATTAACCTTTGAGTAGTCATTTTTATGGTTATAAGTCATTAACCTTTACAGCAAACATAAAAACAAATGTTGAAAACAAACTGTTGCAAGAGCTGCAAGAGGCATCAACCAGTACACTTCTAAAGGAAGTACATTATATGCCCGCAGCGTAGCCAGGTTACCTGAAATGGTGACGATAAAGCCAACTCCCAAAATCAATTCAACGAGAATGGACAAAGAAGGTTGTAAAGTTTGGTGAGCAATTTGAAGGGACGCGTAACACTTTAAAAATGATGTTTCTCGGTTAAAGTACTTATATGGAATCTTGGCCATTACTTCTATACATCGTACTTCCAACTCGAATACGTGCAAACAAAACGGGTAAAGTAAGGCAAAAAAGCGACATGCTTCTGCAACACAGATGGCTGCACTTAAAGAACGTAATATAATTAAAGTTAGACGACTTTCGGATAGAGAAGGAAGGATCTTTGGAAAGGTGTAAATAAATGGATCCATCCCAACAAGTATACCAAGTGGTGGCAATGTGATTGGATAACTTGCAATCACAAATAACAAGTTATTCAATAAAAATGAGAAGCTTCGCCATCGGGAATCACTGAAGAATATTTCTGTGGAAAGGCATTCAAAAGAACCTGTTTAAAAAGACAAAAGGTTTGAAATAGTTACCATGTGACTCAAGTATGGATATAAAATGTTAGGTTACCTTCGTCCTGGCAAATTGTGTTGAGATATCGTAGTCCAGTTATTATTTCTTCTACATGCCAAATAAAAACGGCTGCTGATAACCAGAGTAGAAGTGATAGTGAACCGAAACCAAATGACATGATTGCTAGGGGAATGCCAGATTCCTTACGATGGACTACTACGTCCACACAAGAACTGAATCCAATAAAACATGTAACAATATATATGGTGGTGTACCACAGCCAATATTTTTTGTTAGTTTTTCCTCTTGTATGAAATTGTTCATCTTGGGAAGACCACTCTAAAACCATTGGTGAAGTGTAAGGGAACAGGCTACTGGAGAGATGTAGGCAAGACGAGGAGTAGTTTTTGAAGGTTTGGCATGTCTTTAGATATTTTTGTAAGGAAGGTATTTTGGAAATATTGGAAACTCGAAACATATTGAATGTGTAAAACCCTTTCAATATGATATATATGATCAGATTTTTAGGTTGTAAATAAAGTTTTGGGTTGAATTTTTTAATGTTAGGAATATTACCTGGGTTAGAAGTAATATCAAGATTTGTTCCATTTCGAAAGTTGACCTTTAAGTTGTACTTATAGTTAGTACATTTGCTTTAGGATTACAAAAAATAATAATTGACACAAATTAAACGAGCTGTTTATGCATTAAATGTAATGCTACGGTACTTAGTATTTACTTGCAGTTCTTGGGAAAGTTTTTATTTAGTAGCCTCGACAAAAAACGATTCGTCCTTTGACAAAGGTCTTAAAATAAAACCGCTGCTGAAATGTTAAATTTTATATCCCGAAAGGAAGGTTTCCAAATTATACCTCCAATCAATTGAATTAATGCTATCGATAAACTTTATAATATAATGTAATATATCCTAGCCTAAGTGTTTTTCTAAATGCATACATTTACTGTTTTTTAAACTATACAGCAACATGTATATGGACCTAATTTAAGCGTGTACCGTCACTTGGCCGACTTTTTAAGACCGAACGACAAAAACCCTAACGACATTTTACACAAATGTATTCGAGACCGACCGACAGAAGACCGAACGAAAT
>JAQFZG010004300.1:0-12008 GCA_034695465.1 Entomobrya nicoleti
GAACAGTTCATGTTTACGTTTTAGCAGTACGTCACCATTTACAAAGGCCCATTGTTTACAGAGAAGTATTTGAATTTGGACTGAGCATAACAGCTTTGGAGGAAACAATGGACGGAAATGAAATGAGGAGGGTTGAGAATCGAAAGTAAATAGTTTACCGTTACAGACTATTCCTACATCAGGCCATGTAATTGCCAACAACCAGTGATGAATTGAGTGGACAATAGGAATGTAAGAATTTTCTTTTTGGTCAAAATTGAAATAATTTTGTAGAGGATATGGTATATATTTTGTTGTGATTGTTCTAATTTGAACTTTTTGGGAAACGAAATTATAGTGAATTAATTGAACTGTGCAGGACTGAAATGGGGTTAAAAGTTGTTGAAGATTGATACTTGCCTTAGTAAGTTGAACTGATTCTGATGGAAATATTTGGGAAGATAAAATGAAAAACAGGATATTAAAATATGATATGAAAATCATCTTGGAATAGGGGTTTGATGTGGATAGCTCCCAAGATGTAGTTGAAATGATTAAAAAAGTCAAAATTGTAAGCTTATAATTGTAACGAACATTATTATACGGAAGAAATTTGACCTTGAATAGAAAAAGGAATAAGTTATGTTGAATAGGAAGTATGCATGCCATAACGTAATATACGGATGTTTGTAAGGTATGCACGGAAGTTTTCAATGTTTTAGAAAAGTATTTAGTTAGTAAAAACTAGGATCTAAGGTATCAAATAAAAGTACCTTTTGCACTACTACACTAATTGGAAATGCTCATTGTTTTCAAAATGCCTTCCTTTCCGGCTACGTTTCGTCCAAAAATATGAGATATACCTGAATTTGAATACTTCCCGGTCTTGGTTATTAGTTCAAGTACTTTAATGGTATAATTTAATTTTAATAATGAGTTAGAAATCCTTAAAAGAAATATAAGTCATGGATCAAGACAACATTTATAAGAGTGTATGTATATGTATGTGTTTTGGCTTTCGTGTGTGTTATATTGTAATTTTCATCTCCCTTTTAAAAGAATTTATGTAAAGCCGATCATACCGTTGGAATTTATTAAAAGATAAATTTAATAAATTCCAAACCTTATATACCGTTAATTTTTAATAACCCATAATACACACTGTGTTTAAATTGGTAAACGCAATTTATTAGAAACCTGATAAAATGCGATCTGTAATGTTGGATCTTTCAAATAAAAGGGTTTTGCATGTCGAAACAGGAAAATTAATTTTGGTAGTAACAATAAATATTGAATCTTAATATTTTACTTTGAGCCAGCTTTTTACATTGAGTGTTTTTAAAATGGTTTAAGGCAAACATGTATGCAAAAAAATAACAAAAGTACAATTATAATGGGTTTTCACATTTCATCGAAAAAGCATAAGTTCATTATACTAATAAAATTACGTAACTAATAAATTCATTTCAGAATATCGTGCGAAGAAAATACTTATATTCTACTACTAGTAGCAGTGAATAAATATGTAATCAATAATTCACCAAACAAAAGTAAATTTCGCTAACAATGCATGCTGCAACTACATACGTCCATTTGCTAACAGTGTATTTGCCAAATGGGATATTTGTTAACACTACAACTTGCAACATTACAAGTTGCAAACATTCAAGGTATCATAACGCTGCAACTTGCCAAAATGTTACTATATTATATTATATTATATTGCCGTATATTAAAATTACGTCAACAAATACTGATAAAACCACAAAATACCTTATTTTGAACAAAAACCATTTTGAAACGAATGATGGCTTTTACAAAGGCAAACTTATAAATTTTGTCTTATTAAACTTTTTATTTAAAAAAGGAATTGTGCTCCATATTACCTAAAATCTTTAAAAGTATGTCCATGTTCTAACACATTGGTAGCAGAAAAATATTAAAGTCAGGTAGGAAGGATTTGATTCGATTTGGATAGCGGGCTTGCCAAGCAGTTATTACACATAAAATGATTCTTCCTGCAGATGCGCAAAATGCAAAACATATTTTGTCGACATTTTTTTAAAACAAATCAATATTTTAGCTTATACTATTAGCGCACGTTTGCCATCTAAAACGTCAATTGATTTTAATAACTTGTTATTTAGACGTTTTTATTTGTTACTTTGTTACCAACAAAATTAAAGCATTTTATTTTTCGAGTATTACTTCTTAAGAAAATTTTAATAAAAATATCAATTTCATTTTCAGCTCACCTTTAAAAGAAAAACTATATTTTACTGTAAGCTTAATATCGATCCGTTAGAAAATGATATTTCATGCATCATTTCGCAAACAAAATGTTCAATTCTATTATTGGTTTAAATGATGTCAAAAATGCATGCCTTTAAAACTTCCGTTTACAGCATTCTTTTAGAATTTTGGAAGCGTTGTTTCTATTTTTGTTTGAATTTTCGTACCTCGTATACCTCGATGGTAAAATTTTCTACTCGCAAAGGTTTTTCTTTATTGAAATACGTTTAAATAATTTTCATACTGGATTTGTAGCGGCAATGAGATTCAATGGCATTTGAACTATAGCAATATCCGCATACTAAACACGACAAAATAATTGTTCATAACTACGAAAGTGAAGTCGGTATGTAAAGCGGAGAAATATTTATTAAGCCAGACAGCGGATTCATAAGACGATTTGTTTACCTTTCGGACGTGGTTTTATTCAGATGTCGAATTTCAAATGGAAATTTTTGTGACGCCCAACAGCATTACCGCGCTACTCAGAGGCAATCTATAAGCTTTAAATTTTAATTAGACGAAGTGAGCTAAATTTTCAGCCGAACACCTTTGATACAATGTAGAGCTTTAATGTTTCAATCAGTAGAAACTAAACGTAATAGTCAAGCTCCCTTCGAATACAAGTTTTTGCTAATAGCTACATAATAACATTCCGACAAAGCTACCGAAGCTAAATATAAAACTTATCTAATTAAAAATTGAAGTCCACTATGTTACATATATGCGCGTCATTGGTAAACATGGTATTTTTATTGCATTGAATATAAACTTTTTTGAGAAAATCTCCTATTTACATTTGCAGGGAATAGGCTAGAATCGTTACCGACTCACCATTACTTTACTCATAACGTTTGCTGTTGAAACGACAAGGAAATATTTTAGTCTACTCGAAACATGTTTGCAATTTTCCGTTCCATATTCCAGAATGAAAACATGGGACTCGAAAAATACTTCGAGAAAAAACGAATTCTCTGCTATATAACCCGTTGGGTTAATATATTTAATTGTGTTCCCATCAAAGTCCAATTGAATCATGCAGAAACAGTGCAACATATCTGTTTTGTGGCACAACCCAAACAAGAAATATCAAAACTGACACGACGAACTTACTTCAACTACTTTGCCGCTTTTTCACAATTTTTGCAACTGTATATCCGAGCAAAACAGGGTATTCATCCAAGTGATCTTGTAATTGGGCTGTTTACTTTACTTGCAATATTGGCAACCACTAGTTTCATTAACATCTGTAGAAACAAAGGACAACTTTGGGAAGCCTACCAAAACAATTTGTTTGCATTTCAAGAGAAATATAAGCGAAAGGATGGAACAAACAACACTTCCAATATAAAGCACTACCTTCAGGTTAAATCCACAATTGAAACTTTGAACATGCTATTTGTGCCAGGATTCGTTATAACCGGAGCATTACTACCATTCATGTTGGTATTAGGCGTTCATTGGATAAATCCTTGTAAACCCTCACTAATTGGCTATTTCGCTCTAAAAGAATGTTATGACACAACAGCTTGCCCTGAAACACTGTCAGAAAACACATATGGTGCAATAATTAAATCAATTGTTTTCATACTTAATTTATGGGTATGGTCTTTTGGCGAAAACGGTTGTCATTACATATTCGTATCACTCCTCATGTTTGGCGCCATAATGACTCGGGAGTGCATTCAAATGTTTTGGCAGCAATTCAGCCAAAGTAGCAATAGTTATCGGGAAGCTCTAATATACCGTCAGCTTCAAATTATCAATATTTTGGGAAATTCATTGCAGCAAAGTTGCTTGGGCCTCTTTATATGTTCAGTAACGTTGGCATTTTCGATGAACTTCAGTCTTCTTATTGGATCTATCAGTGGGCAGCAGAAAAATAACATCATTATGGTGATTATGTTTGCAGCTGTTTCTCTTAACACCATGGCTCTCTTGTTGGTACTTCTAGGTGGAATGGTCGATGTTCTTAAGACGGCAAAATATAAGCTTGAGGCTGTGAAACGATTAAGGTCCACGTCCAATAGATACCAGGGATGGACTAGAAGATTCTGGAAGTCTTGCCCGGTATTGAAAACTAAATTCGGGGAGGGGAGTTTTCTTGAAGAGTTGACACCTCTGATGTGTGTCGACCTAGGCTTTGGATTGACTGTGCAGTTTCTACTTTTATCTACAAACAGATAAACTTCTGATTAAGTGATAATATATTAGCTTCATAAATTAAAAAGTACGATATAATGTGGCTTGTTTCCTAAATTAAAAATTGTAAATATCGGATGCGCGAATATTAAGTAAGTGTTTTACCAGGTAAAAAATTGGTATGTAAGGAGTGTGTATGTCATTTCTAACTTATGGTAGTAATTTAGTCAAAGCTACTCGTTAATTGATCTTAAAAAATTGTGAGCACATAATATAGATTGAACTTGAGAATACGTTTAGCATAAATATGTATTCATAAATTAAGTTATTTCAGTCCTTGGAGCTATTAGTGCAATGCCAACCCATTACTTTTTAGAAGAATATTTTTAGGAAGAATAAGAGCATGGAATAATAAGCTATAAATTTTTATCGATTCTTTTGTATTTTTTTCATTCGGGGACCATTTTTCATGACTAAAATAATGTACTTATGGTATATGGTATTTTGTATTCAAAATATCGGTAGAATAAAAAATTGTAAAATGAAAATAATGTAAAAATTTCTTACTGTTAAGAAATTAGTTGTCTATAAATAAGTATCATTGATTGTAAATGCCTGCTTACATACAAAATCTATAAGTTTTGTGGAGCAAACGATATGTCAGAATTCAATGTTGCCCCTAGCTGAATTGCTATGAGAAAACTAAAATGTAGAATTCCAAGTTTTCAATTCGATTCATTTTGTTCACATGTTATGCTTTCACACATTCGAAATCAAACATAAACTATTTTCATCACGGAAGTTTACCTGTGGTGCTTTGACCTGAAAAATTCTTTATAACGGAAACAAGAATTGTGTTACGTTATATTCTAAAATATCCCTAATATTACCCAGAATAAGTCAAATTATTGCCTATTTCAAAAAAATACATCGACTTCGTTTGATTCGGTTTAATCATTTGACGACTATGACTACCTTTGGGACAATCATTTAGTATTTTTTAGTACTTGGAAACTTATTTGGTTATTTCACCAAATACCTAAATGCAATAACCACAAAATATCGAAAACTTTTAGAACTATGTTTTATTTTGAGAGCTAAAAATAAGCAAGAAAACATTCATGAGTTCTGCGCTTTGCAAATTATCATGTCATTTTGTGATATTAACTATAGAAAGTCAATCAAGTGTCAATTTATTGACATTATGACATTATGAACCGGGCGAATAATGTATACACGATTGCTATTAAAGTCAATAATGTCAAATATATGCGTAATTAAGGTGGCATAAAGGAAATCGTGTGATATCAAAGTGGTTTTGGTATTTTGTTTTAAAGATGCTAAAATATTTAATTGGCTTTAAGCAAGCTTATAACAAAGACAGCCTTTAAAACGTTTTATTATTAAAAAGATTTATCGTTAGATGCAAATACGAGAAATTCTTCCATATTCGGTCATATATGTACTTAATGTACTTTATTTATCATAATTCGGGTCAAAGTTACCAAGTTTTGCAATGGAACAAATTCATACATAAAATTTGTACAGCACTCTTATCGTTAGCCATACTAATGTTACAATATACTTATGAGTTTTTAAGCTTATGAACAATTTAACTTAAACATATTGAGAGAAACTTACTCAAATAGCAACGTGGCTGTTTCGCTTTTCAATACTACTTGTTCGTAGATAAAAGCAAAAACTGCACAGTTAACTGAAACCCCATATCAAGACATTTCAATGAAGTTTTATCTTCAAGAAAATTGCTGTCCCCAAATTTGGTTTTCAGAGCAGGACAAGACTTCCAGAATCTCCTCGTCCATCCTTGATATCCGGTAGACGCAGAGTCTAACCTTTTTACAGCTTGAAGTTTATATTTTGAATTTTTATGAACTGCTACCATTCCTCCCAACAGTACCAATAAGAGCATTCCAGTGTTGAGACTTACAACTGCAAACATTGTTATCATTATTATGTTATTTTCTTGTTGAGTTTCACTTCTAGATCCAATAAGAAGACTGAAGTTCATCGAAAACGACAAAGTTACCGCACATATAAATAGACCTAGACAACTTTGCTGTAAAGAGTTGCTCCAAATATTGATTATCTGAAGTTGTCGGTAAACCAGTGCATCACGATAAATGTCTCTACTGTGCTTTATTTCCTTCCAAAAGAAGTGAATACACTCCCGAGTCATCATGGCGCCAAACATGAGTAATGACACAAATATATAATGACAACCATTTTCCCCAAAAGACCATACCCAAATGTTAAGTAAATATGTAATTGTTTTTACAAACACCGCTAATAATTTTTCAGAAACGCTTAAAGAATTGGCCGTTTTATCGTAGCATTCTTTTAAAATGAAATAACCAATCAGTGAAGGTTTGCAAGGATTATTCCAATGAACACCTGGTACGACCATTAATGGCAATAATGCACCGGTCAGCACGAACATGGGCACAGATAGTATATTCAAAATTTCAATGCTTGATTTTGTCTTCAAGATATTTTTAATAGTCGCAGTCTTAACGGAGCCAAGCTTTCTTTTATATGTTCTCTGAAAAGCTAACAAGTTATTTTGATAAGCTTGCCATAGGTGTCCGTTGTTTCTACATAAATTCACGAAGGTGGTTGTAGCCAATAATGCCATTAAGGTAAACAATCCAAGTACAAGATCTGGTTTCTGCAGATTTTGCTTTTTCTGTGTACATAATGGAAATAACTGTATAAAAACTGCGAGGTAGTTAAAGAACGTTTTTTTCTTTAATTTTCGTATTCCCTGTTCGGACTTCGCTATAATATATCTATTTTGACTCTTTTTCTCGGTTTTTATCACCACTTTTATTGGTATACAACCAAATATACCAGCCCAACGGGTAATAAGGCAGAGAACGTGGAATTTATCGAAGTATTTTTCCAAACCCATGTTTAAGTGAAGAATAAAAGCTGTAGATGAACAGAAACTTTGAAAAAAAATTCTTACTATAGTACAATTTTATTGATGTGGTTAGAGCGAACTTCCCAAGAGAAATAACCAAATACGAATATCTTTGGTCAGTTCGTTTATCGTAATGTTTTATAATAAAAACATCCTTGCGATATCATTTGACATGTATAAATTAACTAGATAAATATATTTGATCTATGTCTAACTTATATTCCTGATTACGTATCCCCTTTCAACGATCATATAATAGGTATGGTTTTAATAGGCTTCGTTATAATTTTGTCGTTGAGTTGTTATCACTATGAATGTCTAAATTGTATTACATTTGCCTCAAAATATATAAAATTATATTTTCTTTCGCTTAAGCTTGTCATAAAAATTGACACACTTTATCGGTTACATATTCTAACATTCACTATCTAATATCTATAACATTTATCTTTATTTGTCCAACGTTCAAATCAAAAAGATAATTAACGTCGAGCATTAAAGCGCGCATTTAAAATATAAACTTTTTTTGCTACGCCACATGCGTTCTTAACTGTCATTGGTTTTTTGTTTGTATGTCCATACCAATTTCAGAACCAGACTTTTACATTGTCAAATCTGCCGTCTACTGAAATAACAGCTTTGAGTCTTTTTAAATGGTATTTAGCAACACGTGTATGCAGAATAAACAGTTCCATGCGCACAATATCTGAACTCAAGTAGCCTGGTTACTCTTGGCAAAGGAACTATTATATTAACTAAACTGTTTGATTTTCATATTGGTGACGCATTTTGAAAGCTTTACATATAGTTTGTGACACTAATGTATCAAACCATTTTTGTCCGCTAACAAAAAACCATATTGATATTTTCCAATTTAAAAGTATAATTATCAAATATTCTATTCTAAAACTAATATTTATATAAAATGGATTGATTGATACGCAATATAATACCCACGAGTAAGATCAATTATTCACCAGAACGCTTGCCTGTTATTTGGGTTAAACTCGAGGAAGGTTTTTAACTTTTAGCAATCCGTGTTACTGTAGATCCACTGGTGCTTATTCAAAAACATTTATCCGCTATTTGCAAACGGTGTATGTACGGGACTTTATTAAAATAACTATTAGAGGATTACGCTAACAGAACAACATAGTTTTAACCCAGTAGTTTGCATAAAGATACGCTCCTTTAGTTTTATAATAAGGCCTACAATACTTGTTAAACCATCAATATTTATCTAGACAGCTAACAGCATTCTAGAAAAACAAATTACCCTTAAATTGCATTTAATTGGTCATTCATTCAGTCATTTAAGTGTTAAATTCATGTTTACATTCTTCGAAATAAATTTCACATTTAGGGAATGCAAATTTTTTCCATACTTTTGACTGGTTTCCTAATATTCTTAAATATATATTTTAAACATTAGGACTGCTATATTTTAAAATAGAATTTCTGTCCAGAAGGGGAAATTAAAAACATTTGTTCGTTTTCTTTGGGCACATTATAAGAATTATTGTTTCTTTTATATAGATCAAATAATATTATCTGACCGAATTATTTTGGTACGATATTAGTTATATATTACGAGGACTGACCATGTATTTGAATATAATTTAAATCAAACGGATTGAGGATAAGGCAAAAAAGATTGTAAATTCTTTCAGTTTAAGAAAGGAAGATAAGTTTAAGAAATTCAGAAATATTAGAGAAGAACTAAAAAGCCAATACCATGTTTAATTTTTATAGATACAAATGATAGATAGATACATACATATAGATCCACCAGGTTTTATTATTTTAGTAATTAAGCTCCATTTCATTATATAATCTACCTTTCAGTTGAGTCTCATAATAATCACATACATATACATATCTTCCTCTAGTCATGAGTCACCATAATATGGGATCTGAAATTGTTAGTTCTGATAAAACAATACGTAAGCGATTAACAAGAAAACTATAATGTAAAGTTCGATTTTGTCATGTATGTTTGATGAAAACGATACTTAGTATGAATTAATAATTGAAACTCAAAACCCACACGAAATTGTAGAACAAGCAACAGATATCTTTGAACTTATTGCCTAAGTTGCCACTAAATAATTAAAGTTGTATACTGCTCAGCTTAAAATCACATGTTTGAATATAATTTGGACATTATAAAACTAGGCATCGTTATCACAGACTTAATCAAGAAATTAGAAGACTAAGAATGAAGTAACCATTGATAACATGATTGATTACCAACAAATTATACCTTTCAACAAAATGGATTCAAGTGCATACTAAGTTGGAAGAAAAAAGAAGTGGTTATTTTTGTGACACCATTTGATAATTTCAGAATTCAACAAACTAACATTGTAAGCAGTCTATATACTGACCAAAACCGACTGTAAAATTTAGTTACAACTAAATTTTACAGTCGGTTTTGGACAGTGATCACAAGTGATCAAATATTGTAAAAGCATATTGAAATTTATTCAATTGTAATACTTGAAATATCCAACACATTAATATTATTCGAGCAATTTTTTACAAAAGGCTATTAGTTAACAATATCTTTTAACGTTAAAACTGTATTAACTGTATTTTGAAGTAAACTGTTCATATAGTTCATTTTGATTTCCTCGTCAATTATACCAACAGTCCCTGCGGGAAGTGATATGGGTGGTAAGCTTTTGAGAATCCTTTTTATTTGCGCTTTACTAACCGAACCTTGTGTATACCAATTGCTAGCATTTTTCCATTTGTTTAACAAAGATGTAGAAAACTTATGGAAGGAACAACCAATAAGAAATATCATTTGAACACAAGCTATCCCAAAACATGCAACTGTAAAAGCTGGTATTACCATAGAGATATCATTTTTTCTTATTCCCATATACAGTGTTCCGTTGCCAAGAAGCACAAACCAAAAAACAACACTGAGCAAAAATCCAGGTAACGTTTTGTCGAAATCAAGCAATATCACGGAAACTATTCTAATCTCTGAATATAGTCTGATCCTTAAAGTAGACGGGGTTTTTTTACCCATATTATAAAGAAGACATAATCGAGTAAAAGCTTGAAAGATGATGGGAATAATAGTGCATCTGATTACAAGTGTAATTAGATTACCTAAGTAAATTGTTAGTAAAAAGCATAGTACGTCAAATGGAGTGCTATTTGAATTACTTGAGCAATTTAATTCGCTTATCATTAAGTGAAAAGGGTCCAATCGAATGTAACCCACATATCCTGACGCCACAAATGCAACTAATATTGTTCCAAGTGTTGAAAACATTAGACCGTATCCCACTAGTTTTTTGAAAGATGTTTTTCCTAAAAAAAATATTCAAATCACAATATGACATACATACTTATATGTACTGATTCTGATCTTTAATGTTATTTAAACGTACCGAAATTAACATTGCTGAGAAACTCGTTTGTAGTTTGGTAAGCCCATCCAAAGCAATACACAAAATCTGACGCATATCTGAAAACAGCAATATCTAAAAAAGCAGTTGTTGTAAGTGAAGTAATAGTTATGCAAAAAATTGCTGAAGAAATTATTGGAAGCGTATTTGTTGAGCAAAAAGGACCATGAATTGCTATTACTGTTAGAAATATGGCAAGCGCAAACTTGAAAACCGGGACTACCCAAAATATTTGCAGAAGTTGTTTAGAAACTATGTAAGTTTCTAAGTTTCTTTTCCAGTATAAAGGAAACGGCCAAATGCAAGAATTCAAGAGTTGGTTCCATTTTATGGTTAAATGAAGAATTCTGTTTCCATTTTCCTGGGAATTTTTTTGTCGTTTGTTTATAAATTTTGCAAACTTGAATATTCTCAGCATTTCGAATCGATTTTCTTTGAAATTTTTATTGTTTTAGTATTATACAGTTGGTGAGGTTTGATTTAACTTTGAAGCTTTAAGCAAATTTAATTCTTGTCTTTTCAAAGATAGGTTAGAACTTTATTGCTTACTTTTGTGTCAAAATAAATGTCCATAAGCTTGAAATAGTACTGGAATAGAAAATTCTGGAGCTGATATATTTTTGAACAAGTTAAACGCGATGTGATTGTTTTTGCCTATTTTAAACGATTAAATCAGATAGTTAAATAAGGGGTTTGGCAACGTAATGGAAAAATACTGAAAACCAGTAAGATAATTAATAAATTAAACGCAAAAAATCGTAAGCCTTGTGAGAGTCTAAATTTAGAAAAAAACAATAACCAGAAAACGAATTTGAAGCGAAAATTTATAAGGTATTATATTGTTTTTCCAAAAAAGATTTATACAAGTGAAAACAGGCTTATAATTGTTTTTTTGTGGATTTAGATTTAGATATTAAAATTTTGAAGCATGACTTTAAACAAGGAAATGGAAAAAAAACTATTTGATACTTAATATATATGTATATTTTTTGCAATTTACATGTCCGGAAAAAGTACAAACTCCGAACATTGGAACCACTTGGTATTTTTCTATTAATACAAATGTGTTTTTAATATGATTTTTAGCAATGGACTGTACTTCTACAGAAAATACAGAAAAAACAATTAGGGTTTAATTCTCCCATCCACAATTTTAATTTAATTTAATCGACTTTATTGCAATCTCAAAAATATTCACATGAAAATACAGTGACATAGTGAGTTCATAA
>JAQFZG010004301.1:0-12005 GCA_034695465.1 Entomobrya nicoleti
ATCACATCACAGTGAGTGAAGATACTTTCACTTCTATTAAATTTATTCAGAGAATATACACCGCAAAAACAAACAAGCACTAAAATGCATACGACATGGTATCTGGTCCTGGTCCACCTCCTCCGTCAGAAAATAAACGTAGAGGTTAAGGTGAGTGCGTGTGGTTGCTTTTATGTATGGGCATGTGTGTTCCCAACTTTTTCTGAGTGATGCTTGCGATTCCTACGAATCAAACGTTTGAGGAGAGAGAAAGTAAATTATGGATTAAACCAGAAAAAAGTTTATATTAGGACAGCGCAGGATTTTGATGCATTGGACAATTGAACATTGTCCACTTAGCCGTAGATTTTATAAACACATAACGCAAATGCTTGAGTTTTTATTTACTCTCAAAATCCACTACAAAATAATATAATGATAATGTGTAAATGTGATTAACTATTGTGGACATTTGAGATCCTTCACAGAAAAGAAGACAACAAGAAGTTTAACTTACAAATGAAAGAGAATACCCGAAAAAATAAATTTGAGCTTAGATGAACCAACTTACCAAAAAGGGAAAGCTTGGAACGCGTAAATGCGCTGGGACGGCGAGACTTATATAAACTACTAAAGAAAAAGTAATAATAAAATCTGGACTTGAAGAAAGCGAGCAAATACAGAGTCTGTAGTTTGGAAGAAGTGTAGAATAGAAATGGATAGCTTACAGCTTCGTCTGCTTTCTCTTGAGGGACCTATTTGGCTAATGCAAACAGAACAAAAAGCATACAAGATTCGCTGTGATAGGTGAAAAGAGTCAAACATGACAATGATATGATGATGATGATGATGTGAGCATAACGGATAAAAATGCCGCTACTGCTTTTAGTTTTGTCTTTCAGCTAAAAATTTCTACACTCACTCACAGTACAGTCGACATTTAGCGTTTACATCAGAGCAATATTTTAAAGGTTCTGTAACCGACAAGCTTATTTGGAGACGACGATGAGGACGAAAAAGATAAGCCGATACTTATTTTCTTTTGGCTCCATTTAGAGAATTGAAATTTGAAACGCATGGTTGCTAGCTGTACATGTACTCCTGTTTTAAATTACACTTTAGCTATATCATTATCATCTCTTTGCTTCGTCTTACTGCCTTATCCCTTCTGTACACTCATATCACTTACTTTAAATGCTTGTGAAAAACTAAAAGAATTATTATTACATGATTGGGAACAAAACTGCCCTTTGTTGGAAACAGCACGCATCATATATATATAAATAGCTATATACCGTTGTCGTCATCGTCAGATTACTTGAATATTATGTGAATGTTATATTATTGTTATCAAGGCAAGGCTTTGATGTTGCTATCTCTGTTTGCTTAAATACAAAATACAAAAGAAGAGACTAACGTTTGAGTCTTTTCTTCACAAATACTAAAACGACCAATATCATATTACCACTTCTAAAAGCTTACATATACATTACATCTGAATATCCTTCATTCACTTACAAGCAATAATATAAGCAGAAAAAAGAATTTCATCGTTTTCTCCTTTTGATAGTATTTCTCAGAAAAAATAAGACCGCATATACATATAAACACGAGAAAAAGATTATTTTTTAAATGAAATATCATTGTATTTTTTTATCTCACAATTTGGGGTTTAGCTCAACATTTGTGTATACAATTTCCTCGACTTTAATATCATTTGAATTAGCAAAAAATAACAATGATGATGACGACTACTACGTAAAAAGATTACTACATGTAACAGCTATACTCATTCCATATTCATAAAATATTATGTCAACGGCAGTTAGAATATAATATAGTATGTATGCTATATATGAAAGTAAACTTGCTGAAGTTCTTTCTAATGAAGACAAGTTTGTTTGTAATAATATCCATTAAGAACACACCATCGAATGAGTGACTAATATAAAAGAACGTTCTCTTTCTGCCGAAAGATCACATATATTATATAAGTTTAGCTTGGAGACAAAATGAAAAGAGAGTCGCTCGAGATATCGAGTCTCGTTGATCGTTATACTAATTTACTTTTCCCCAACAGTATAACATTTTCCTTTAGCTTTCCTACCAGGTAATTGAAAATTGAATATAAAATACAATATATGAGTATTAGCAGTCATCATAAACTGATTAGCATATAAAACACGATTTCCACATTTCCCCCATCATCGTTTGCCTCTTTGCGAGTAAACTGATTCAGTTGCAAGGAATGAAAGATAAAATTGAATAAATTTCAAACTAAATCAAACCTCTAATTCTTTTCTCTTGTTCCCTCCAAACTTCGAGTAGCATATATTTTAAAAGATACTAAATAGACCACAACACGACAAGAGATAGACGAAAATGTAGGTGGATTGAAATTCAGAAAAAAACTAAGACATGGTTCAAGTATGCGAAATCAAAAGGACTTTAGAGATTTTTCCTCTTCACTTTTTGTGTTTCCTACTTGGGCCTGTCGTTTTCCCCGAAAAAATTTTTTTTTCTTTTTTTTTTGCTTTCTCGTGCCATATTGCCTAGATGCAATCATCGTCATTGGTATCATCATGATTCCTCATGTTCTATAAAATGTATCCAGACAGATTACGGCCGTTACGACTTGTAGTCACTCTTCTGCTTGAAGACCAAGAAAAGCCTACATACCTGGTTGGACTGTGAGTCCGTGAGTTAGTAGTAAAGGGAGAGCTTTATTTCCTTTTTACTCTGGATTTATGCACATATACATGTTTCCCCCTCTTAAAGTGTTTCTGTTTCTGCACTAACAAAATCTTATTTGCATTCTTTGATTCTTTTCGAGGATTGGCAACTCTTACGTTCACTTCTTTTTCTTACATAATTTGCATTAGATAAACACAACACACATTCTTTCTTCCATCTGTAATAAAATATCCTATAACAGCATCTCCACCCACCACCGTCATCCTATTTTTTTTCTTTTACATCAGCTTCAATTTGAAGTGGGCTCATTTTGAGTTCCCCTTTATTCCGTTTTCCTGTATCAGTAATACTTTAGGTACTTACTTAAAGGTGATGGAATGAAATCGACACATGCATACTATCACATTCACCTACATGTATATACAAATAATTTACTCTCTTTCACTGTAATAAACAAATAGAGCGTATTCTTACATTAAATACACCTCACGTAATCCAAAGATAAAGGGAAAAGACGAGGATTCTGAATTGCAAAACTCCACTTTGCATTTACTGCCGCTACAGCGTCTACCACCACCACCATTGTCACAAATAACTACGAATGAAAAGAAAAAGGAATCTTTCTTCAAATCAGAATCAAAGAAATATCGTTCTCCTTTTGTTATACTGCCGCTGCTCCTGACGTTCGTGGTGACTGTTGTGGTTAACCTAAAACCGAATGTTTTTCAACTTAGTGTTCTCTCCTTTTGCCACCAAAAGTACCCTGCAAAGCCAACATACATCCATTACCTTAATATTGCATGTGCATCATTGATTACGAATAATTTTCAAAAGTTAATCAATAAAACTTGATTCGTACAATCGAGGATTATTCTCCATCCCAAATTACATTCAACAAAACACTTTGCGGTAAGAACACGCGCTTGTGGGCGTCATCACAGTTTTATGTAGTTGATCGCTTTCACTTGGTTGGGAAACATTAGACGAAAGAAAAAAATCTCAGAAACTTCAAGTGGATGATACATTTGACACAAAATGATGTCACACAAACTCTTCTACAAAATCAATTACGCCTCTGTCTCTTGTGATATCACTTATTTCGTTTGATTGCATTTAAAGTGGTACATGTATTCGCTTTTCTTCTGACATATCCAATATATAATACGATAATATGATGAAATTTGCTTTGCTACAATATACTTTGTATGTATGTTATGTAATCTACTATGTTTATTACAAGAATTTGTGTGTGTGTGCACCCATGCTTTTGCTCTTCCTCTCCATCTTCATAAAATCAAATAATTTAAACTTCATATACACATACAAGCATGCAGATACATGGATCATTCACTTTTACTTTGAACCCATTCCTTTACTTCATTTAAATTACAGTCGCTGTTGGAGCTGAACCTAGATAAAATGAAACTAATGCAATGTTGCGAACATGCTTGATGTAATATTGCCCATACATACATAGAGGAATTCTACCATATATTTGTCTATCAACTGGTATAATGAAAAGGTATATATATTTTTATTTAGGCTGCCATGCTCTCGCTTGAGCATGATGATGATGGCTGTTTGGTGATGAGGGTGATGTGATGCTGTGCTGCTACTGCACAGAATGCATGTTGACTTTTTGCCTAACTTTCTCCGGAGAAAGTGGAGCTCCAATGGAGGAAATATAAACGACTACCACCGGCACGCTTCCAAGCAGTCTCTTCTCGTCACCGAGAATCAACGCAGACTGGAAAGAGCTAAGTAGAGCAGTGAACCTCGAAAGGCATGGTGAGGTGGTGAGTGAGATCCTGCACGGTGCGGTACTGGTGAGCAAGCTGCACAAGATATCCTCAGCTGCTGGGGTGACTCGAGGCATGGATCGGGATTTATAGAGAGGTAACCAAATATTGTTCATATTTATTTTGCACACGATTTTAATTAGTGTTTCGACATCGAGCATACAAACAGCGAATGGAATTTTCATAGCCATTTTATAAATCTTAGCTTTACAGCCTCAAGTCTAAAACTCTCATAGTCTCAGATCTTTATTCTGGACAATTTTGGAATGCAAATTCTGTTCGGGTTATAATAAGTTAAAAGTCCTCATTTTAAAGCATAAATATTTATAAAATAAGGGCGCGAAAGTTGAGATGATGTCCATTTAAGAAGTTTTGTAAGTTCTGTAAAGTTCATCATCATCAAGTAGATGTTAAGTTCATAATTCCGTTTCCTCCCACACTCTACAAAAACGAAATAATGGAAAACAGTCCACTTATCATATTTCCCTTTTTTGTACCTACACTAAATGTTCTCTATCTTATCTTCAAGTCTCCGCCTATCCACTTTACTTTTTATTTTTCGACATCTTGATATCTACATGTCACTTCTGTCGCTTTCCATTACTCCTTTTTTGGTTCACTCACCACAAACTGTGTAGACTTTCCCCATTTTCACTACTTCCTAGTTTTGTCTCACAAGCTTAATTACATGAAACATCTAGCTTTCCCCTTTTGTTTCTTTTACACTAGATGTACTCGACGTAATATACATAATAAATAGCAATATATACCCCGCCTACTATCGAGAAGAGAAAGCACACTGAACGCACTAAGCATAAGTGGGTATATTTAAAAAAAGAAAACGAAAAAAGGTAAACTATAATGTTCGAATTCCAACATATTCCCATTATTTACCATTACACTTAAATTAAAATACTCCACAGGGAAACACATTGCATTTTTTATGAAAACCATATTCATTTATAACAATAGGTATCTGTCCTGTCCCACTGCGACAGATTTTTTTCCCCCAATTTCTATTCAGAGAGATGTGGGACAACTGGAGTGTACTGATATAATGTGTAGTTATATAAAATTCGGAAATGGAAAATTGAAGAATCTAAGAATACTCAAATTCCAACAGCAGGGTAGGACATGACACATAAAAAATTTGAACAAACAAATTCATGCATGATATTAAATATTATGACAAAAATGAATACAAGAAATGTAAAGCACCTATAAATACGTACCTATCATATACACCTAAAACATATTCTTTTTTTCCATCTCCATTTTCACGTTCCATCACTCATTTTCTCTCCTTGAATGACACTTCAATACCAACAATACATATTACGCTGCCGGTGAGAGAATGGTAGTCGACAGAAGAAGAGTGGAAACAGGTTTTGGTGAACGTCGAAAGAACAGAAGAAAGGGAAACAAAAAATGCCATACATACAGACCTGATGATAGGAGCATAAGTTTCTCTCTATTGTTGTTATTAGGTAGAAAAGTTGCACACACATCACATCACTTTTGTTTGTTATGCAAACGGATTCGATTTGATTTGGTGCTAGTGAATGAATAGAGTTTGTTTGTAAATAAAACAAACCTCTTATCTAAATTTCAAGATGTTCTATTACGTTCTCAATTTTATAAAACATCTTTTTTAAATTTGCTTGTATTTATGTGTCACTATTCCCAAATACTTAGTTGTTTCTCATAGGCACATTAAATTAATAAAAGATAAAGTATTTCTCAATTAAAAATTTCATTTCAAGGTTTTTATAACCGAGTAATTGATAGTGGTGCTACTTAAAAGTTTAACAGCAAGGAATTTATTGTCTACATAATTTAAACGAAACGTTAATTAAAACCATCAAATTAATTTTCCTCGTCTTATTCAATTGTCAATTAATAATTATTACACACATGAATATTTTGTGTTAGGTTGTAGCTCGGTATAATATTACTGTAAATGTAAATACATCTTATTTTTGTAATATACTTCTTTGTTGTTTTGTGTTGAATAATTGAATCACATAATGCATTTCTACCCAACAGAGTTCTATTATGTCACCGTTGGAAAATACAGGGTACATTACAAAAACAAGCTCGAAATATTACCAGACTTATTAAGAAAAAAAAAGAAAACGAAGAAAACTAATCAATATTATTATTACTATTACTTCAGTCTCTACAAATAAATATGTCGGGTATATCTCGCCTACATGGTTGCGCTATGTTGCCATATTTTGTAGAAAAAGAGGAAGTGAAGCGATAAATGTGTAGTCAGAGAAGCGAAATCAAACCAACAGTAAATATTTTTCTACAGTGTCTGTCTGGGAATAATAATACAAACTTAGAAGAGAAGGTATTTATGCTGAAACTGGAATGGAATACACGTATTTTTGCAAGATACTCTTACTTCACGTCTTATTCTGTGCCTTCAGATTCACCATTAGCGTTTACACGAATGCGGTGTGAATGGTTTCATTTTGCATGCAAGTATCGAAGTTGCAATGTTAGCATAATATAAAATCAAATTACTAATAAATACAAGATGTGTTTTGTTTAAAAGCCACCGTCACGTTGCAAATCTTGAGCCAAAGATTTGAACGTGCTGAAGAGTGTTGAGAAAATCCAAAGCCAGTTGTTTGGGTTTTGTTCCGGGAAAACAGTACAATCTACAACACAAAATAAATAATAATTTATCATCAATCACCACTTGCTCAGAGAAAGACAGACAAACAGATAACAACCATAAAGCTACTCTATACTTTTCAATATTATGGTATGGTGGCATCGTACTCTACTAGGATAGAAAAATTGTATAGACTTCAAAAAAAAATCTGTGTGTATGTTATGTACATTTGTCGTTGCTTCTTTGTTCCTTTTGTTCAAAAAAGAGGAATCAATATTTATTGTCCCATATATATGGCATATGATGATGCTGCACCCAGTATTTTCAGTCCTCAGCATATTAATGTTATCATTCCCAACAAAAAAAGTACAGAACAGTATTAATTCATTTCGGGGAAATGAAAACCCAACGAAACAAAAAAAATGGAAACGAAAGTAAAAGAATGTGTAGAGATGCTCATGCATCATCACGTTTGAATAAGCACTCAAGTGACAGAATCATATTTGTAATATGGGCGGACAGTATTGTTTTCTTTATAAAAATTCAGCATGAGTAACGATGTTAATGTTTCACTGTGCAATACGCGGAGAGATGAGAAATTGTCGAGGTATCTTTTCACTTGATGCATACCATACCCAATCTAAATAAGTGATATCAAAATGATATTTGGACTGATTGCGAGTACCTTCGTTCGATTTAAAAAATGCAAGAGCCAAACCAGAAATACTGACGATGAGTGAAAACATAGTGAACAATATAAAGAATTAGACCTGCACAAAAACACGCCCTTCGTAGCATTTATAGGATTAAGATACATAAGTGTACATACTTGAAAATGGACGATTTTATAATAAAATATTTCATTATTCCATATCCGTCATTCACATCGCATTTTTTATCTTTAAAATGTTTATAGCTTTGAGACATTTGTAAAGAAATATATACATAAACATAATGCCAATAGTATTTTTTATCAGTCATGGTATTACCTGTGAATATGGTTTAAAATTCTGATTTTGATAAATCCATAAAATGTACTTTTCTAAAATGAAATGCATGTAATACATAGTTGAATTGATCGGATTACAGTTTCTGTAGATCTTTCCAAAATATTTTATTCCACTTGGAAGCTTTAAAAAAAATATAAAATGTACAATGAAGATGTTGAATAACAAAAGTAAATATCTTGGATTGGATACGTTCATTTTAATTCTAGTGCGAATACATAAAACCGAGTTCCGTAGCAGTAGTTAAATTTTAACTTTAAGTTTATCTAGCATTTCAGCAAAAATGGATCACGAAGAGCACACAAGAGAAAGTATGATATAGAGTACATTATATGTTGATCATGTTCGTTATTATAAAGTTATCAATAAAACACAGTATCAAACCAAGTGGTTATCTAGTTGATTGAATCAAGAGTTATTAGCCAGGATAGAAAACCTGGCAGACGGACCAGATATGTAGTAAAACATTCGGAGGATGAGAATCAAAATAAGCGTATCGGGAGAGAACAACAGATTCATCTTAATTTACGCTTCTCTTCGGAAAGATATTTCTTGCATATTCCTGTTTAAATTCGAGATGGTATTCATTCATCCACTGAAAGAGGAAGAAAAAAAAACTTGCGAGTTTGGAGAGAAAGTGATATATGCGTATTAGGAAAGCCGAAGCGCGAAAAAATAAATTAGAAGAAAAAGTAACCAAAAAAGCGAGAGAAACAGTGGGATAGACAAGGCGAAAGCCAGAAAGGTGTATATTCAGATGGGAAAATACGACACAAGTAAATTCAAGTCAACTTCTTTTGCTGTCGATGGAATATAAGTTTGTGCATGCATAGTGAATGATACATACATATTTATATACAGACACACACATAGCATTCACAGAGAGACAACCATCCCATCATTCACATGATATTGCTTTTGTCCACATACCCATTTCATATAACCACCACCAACAAAAAAAACTTTAACGGCACAGGTTTTTTGAACTGGGAAAAATAAGTGAAAGTAAATCCAATAAAGGAAAATGAGCAGGGCAAGGTATTTATCCACAAATGTTGGAGGAGTGTAATATACAAAGTAGCTATTTAAGAAATTTAGTAGAGAACATAATCTTCCCATCCCTGGCTTATAGAAACAGATATCCAGTAGCACCATTTCCACAACGGAACTACCACGCCATCAGTAGTAGTCCCACAAGGAGATGGAAAGAGAGAGAGAGAGAGAGAGGGACAGAGGAGGATCAGAGATTTAACTGATTATTTTCATCTCTTCAGGATGAAAACAGATAAACATGATATTGCTACTAGAAAGTAAGGTAAAAATGATATTATGCGCTATCTATTCTGTTCGTTCTGAGAAAACTGAACCAAAAAAGGGAACAGAACACGATTTATTTTTTCCGGCTTTATATCCAAAAACTACAAAAACGACAGATGAGTTTTTTTCTCTAATTCACTGGGCTTGAGTCTGAGTGTGATTCACTTTGGTAAAGAGGTTGCACACATACATATTAAAAGCTTATACAGATGAGAGTCCTTTTTTTCTACAAGCTTTCTCATGTCAACTTTATAAGCATTAAACCATGCACACATGATATTTACTTTTGCATTTTGGGAAAAAAGTGCAACCAAATTGTTGAAGTTTATAATGGAAAGACGATTTATCTGCTTTTATTTTTAGTCTGGAAACTTTTTTTTGTTTAAAAATTACTCGACTATCTAATATGTATCGTCGGGTTCGGGTTACACATGAAACAAAACAGATATCTCATTATCGCGATACTTAGAATGAAAAAGCTGAAAAGTGTGTGTGTGCTTTAATAAACTAGCTAACGTTTAAAAACTAGAAACTTTCTCGCTTTTCCTTTTTTGTAGTCTTCCCATTAAGCAACCGCTCTTTTTTATATTCAAAATGAAGCAAAAATATAGTTTATTTATGCCTATATTTTGTTATGCAATATATTCCATAATATATAAAAAACAGCAAACATTTTAGCAGCCAGTTCACAACGGAAGAAGCTTTTTTTCTCTGGGTGGAGGAAGTTAAACTTACCGTTTCGCTAAAATTCTTAGCTTTTTTCACTTTGCTTAAAGAAACTTTAGTTTTTTTTGAAGATGTAAAAAGTTAGAGAGATATGCCAACTGCCAACCAACAAGACCTTTTATAGATTTAACAAACATTCCCGTAACATTATTTATTTAGCTGAGTTCTCTAACTTTCGTCTTCAGAGTTATCAAGAAAAACTTAAAAACCGTTGGTGTTGATAACAAAAGGACCTCTCTTCTCCTGGCGGTGGGAGAAGAGTGATTCCGCCAATTTTAATGATTATGAAATAGGATGCTCAATAATAGCACCAAAAACGCTATCATCATTTTCCCAGCATGTAATGATGATCAACTTCTTCCACCTCTTCCCATCCCCTGGAAATTTATCAGCTGTTGTTGCTCCAACAAACTGAACTATCTTCCCCTCCCATTTTTGTTACTATATTTTAAGTAGGTTGTTCAAAATACAGGGGAAAAAAATAGTGTACTGGCAAGAAAGAACATTACGCAAACGGAAACAAGGAGAATGTGTAAATGACTTTTTCCCTCCTTCTTTTCCGCTGGAGGAATTACATCTTATGGGAATAGCTACGTGTCCGGGCCCACTTGCCTTGTGCGCTAACATATATGTACTTATGTAGCTACTTTTTGTACATGTATATATTTAATGATATATTATCCACAGTGTTATGTGACTCTATCACTATTTACGTTGCAGTTGCTTTTTTTTACTGCCTCGCTAGAAGAAAGCATATTTCAGTAGCAGGAGAAATGGAGAAAAAGTTGCATTTTTCTCAGCTTGTTTAATCATCATCACTTTCTTCCACTTCTTCACTTTGTCTTCAGTTTTCCCCTTTTGCTTATACCATGGAGCTTTTTTTATACTGCTTTATTTCTAGTAGCCTCCTCACTCCTTTACCTCCTCCAGTGGGAATATGAGTGTGATGAGGATGTGGTGTGGTTTGGTTAGTTCTGTGAAAGGAGAAGAAAATCTGTGTGTTCGGTTGGATTTTTTTTCGCAACATACTTTCACCAACATCACCACCACCACCTCGTATATAAAAAGGGGCGATTTTCTCTTTGTTCAGTTTTGGAAACTGCTGCGAATGAATAAGAGAAAAGTATACTTTTCTTGAAACAGAGAGGGAAAAAAAGTGTTAAGTCAGTGCTCAGTACTCTTTTGTCTGTCGACTGTAGCAAATAAAAAAAACTTGATGAAAAGTTAGTAACAGCCAAGGCAATAGTGTGAGAGTATGAGAGGGTGTTTGTATGTATGTATGTAAGATATATGTAGGTACGAGAGAATATTCTCAATGAAGTAAAGAGAGACTGCATGGGTTTCATTTTCCATTCAATGCCGTTGCCTTACTAAAGTGTACTTACGTATATGCTTTTTTAGTACCGTCGGGCATTTGGTAGACGACGACCATTTTCCAGTTGGTAAGAAGCTGTTGAAAAAATGATTGCAATGATGATGCTGATGATGATGATCCTCCTCGTCATCGTATCATCATCATCTTAATAATCATATAAATCTTTTGCAGTAGAAGTAGTGATTCTCTTCTAAGACACGATAGCTGTGTATTATAATACTATACACATTACATAAAAGCAGTAAGGAGGGGAAAGGAAACAGAAGTTGAAAATAAGAAAATCTGTGAAATATTTCATGTGTAAAATAAAAGAAGTTTGCTAAAATATTAATGAAGAAAAGTTTTGCGTGAGAAAGCAGTCGTCGGAGCTGCAACAGAAGTGGTCGTACATTTGAAATGAAACGGAGCAGTAAAAGGATAATAAGAAGCAAAAAGTCAAACATGCAAGAAGGGAACATAAACATTATAAAAATGTATACTTA
>JAQFZG010004302.1:0-12002 GCA_034695465.1 Entomobrya nicoleti
AAGTGGGAACTCCCGCTCCCTCCGCATTCTCCTGCTCTCCAGCAGCTTCTTCTTGACTACTCAATGGCACAGGGACACGAGGATTGCTTGCAATCAGTAAATAAATTATATTGAAATAGTGGATTGTTATTGGTGCTGTCATGAATGATAATCTATCTATCTGAATTCTAGTTCCTGTTACTTATGTACTACAAGTTTTAATTGAATTATTTAGAACAGTTGTACGGGTATGTTTTAAAATATGTTAGACGCAACAAAGTGTAAAATTTAGAACTAAAACTAATAATTAAACTACATGATTTTAAATTCAATTTCGATTACCAAGGCATGTTGAACTTAATTCAAACAAAAGCCGTAAACAATTTAAAACTCAGAAATACTTAATACAATACATATACCATGTAGCAAATAATAGTAATACAAGCACTTGCCCCCCTAGCAAAACGAAAGATGTCTCATTAGAACCAAACAACTTTTTTGTGATTTCCAATTTTAAGCTACATGTCATATGGTTGTCCAATTTAGTTTTTGACATGTTTCTGAAAATTACTTTGCATTCCTATATATTTTTAAGCTTAATCAAAGCTTGAATGCTTTGGAATATGTAAAATAAATATGGTATGACAAAAATAAATAAGTGGATATCTAATATTTTTAGTTTTCTCATATTTGATGATGTCTCATGCCGGCGCCACTAAATTTCTATGCTGATTTTTTGGTTATATTTGTGTTCAGTACAGCATATCATACAGATTTGTTCCGGAAATTTGCTGAGTAAATTCAGGAAGTTTTTTCTTGGGCTACATTGCTTTATTCAGACACATTGGAAGTTCAAGCTACAAGTTCTAAATTGAAATATGTATAAAAATAATTAACTTTAAAGACTTTCTAAATAATTAGCTCTTTTGTCATGTAAACTTTAATATATTTTTGAAGACTAGAATAAAATTTGTTTTAGAGCATTTTTTTAAATGTCAATTTAATAATGCCACTCAGGTAGTCTTAAATACCAGATCGACATATCCGCTTCATAAATCTGAAAAAGTCAGTTTTAAACAAACTTGCAGAAATTCTCTTTGGTAAAAAGGGTTTTCCGGAAACGAGACTTTGACTCTTTGTTTTGTAAACGGCTAACGCAAAGTACGAACATATTTAGACAATCAAAAATCCGATTTTTTCGGCAAACAAATTGTTTTTTTTTAAATCCAAAAACCAAATTTTAACTAGTTGTTCCAAACTATTCTGTCAAAATGACTTTTACTGAATCCACATTCAAGCTACACGCCAAAATTCAAAATTATATTCCTTTGCCATACTACATCAACAACGAATTGAATATTCTCACCGACCACCCCAAATACAACAAAAAAATTCACAAAGGATTTCGTAGGACCATGTATGGTATCACCGGAGTTGTGATGATATACCTCATTGGCAGAATGATATACATATACAGTCAGTGGAATTACCTTCAAAAGAACCTATATGAAGACGTGGCTTATATCGGTATATTTGTACCAAAAATCAGTGTATTCAATGCTTAGTAACCGAATGCTGTAAGCTGATAAAACTGGCAAAACTGGTCAATAGACAGGAGAAACGCAAAATCTTCAAATCTTTCAGCCAAGTCATAGTTTATGCCATGACTAGTGTTGTTCCCATATTGACTTTTTGTGTGGCTATAATACCCTTCATAGTTTCAAGGTGTCCTTTGCAGGTTTGGTTTGGAACAAGCACAATAGTAAAGCTGTTTGCTTCCATAGTTTACAGTTTAATATTTGCTAATAATGCATCAACATTTATATCTATTACTCAACTAATGCTGGCTGGGTTGGAGAATATAATTCGTTTTAGCAGTAAAACCAGTTTTTCCAAAAGATACTTTACATCTCCTAAAAGTTACTCATTATTACTTTACAATCGGTTCAGAATAATACAGTATCTTATGATATTTGCTAATGAAGTTTGGACTGAGTTTCTTACAATCCTTGTATTTTTCGGAATATTCTTATGTTCATTTGCCACTTACGGAACACTTACTCTTTACGGAAAAGTTCATATAATAATGTATACGATTTTACCCTGTGTAGCCGCTTTATCATATTTTATTGCTATAGTAATGACAAAACACGCAGGTATAGTTAGAGCAAATTGCAAATGGATACACCAACAACTTACAATTAACGCTAAAACATTGTTAGCCAAAAGAGTCGTTCGAAGTTGTCCATTAGTAATTGGCGCAAAGTTGGGGCCGTATGGCGTGGCGAATTCAAAGTTGGGCATTCTCATTTGTGATGATATCCTTGAAAATGCAATTAGTATGATTCTAACAATTAATTATACCTAAGAAAGTGGCAAAAAACCCTGTGTGATCCATTACCCCCAATTCGTGGCACAGCTTTATGTTGTTAAGCTAATTGAGCTTTGTGATTGTTAGTTTTCCCTTGATGTATTTAGATCCTATAAAGAGAAGGTTATTTATTAAAAAGTTTAAATATTTCCACTTGAAAATCATAAATAATTTATTTAGCACTTACGAAAATATAATTGTTCTCAAAAAGTAACTGAGTTATTTTATAAGAATAATTAAAAATATTTTAATATACAATTTATTTAATGTATTTATTTTGTTGAAATTTGACTTATACTCGTCTTATTTTTTAGAACATTGTAGTGCTTTGACCTAGTTAAGAGTTATTAGAATTGCATTATATCAAGTGATTTAGAAATAAATATACATCAATTGTTTGTAAAAATATCCATTACTTGATTCCATACATTTATTACATTTAATTCCATGCTATAAACTGATTTTCATACGAATTTTTCAACACATTTTTTCCATTCTGTTAGTTTTTCTTATAATCGAAGCTGTGTCAAGTACTATGGAATCAAACATTAGAAATTATTTAGTTACTAATATTTCAACGCCGCAAAACCTAGTGAGCAACAAAAACTCAAATACATTATCTTCAGCTAATATTCAAAAGACGAAACAGTTCACTCGGAATTCAACTATAAAAGAGCATCATTTTAAACATTTCTTAGAAACGAAGATATTAAGAAAAGCCATCCATAGCCATCAAAATATTAATGCACTTGACAAGTGGACGCTTCAAGAATGTACTCGTCGCACTTTTAGCAAAAATAGTAGGTAAAGGTAATACAGAATGAATGTCGTAGATATGCATACATCACATGGTTTTGTTGAGTTGCATTGCAACGACGCTTTTTTTGTCTGGTCAAAACAATAAATTATTTGAGTATGACACCCATGCTTCCTTTCCATTAATATCTACTCACTAAACTTGTTCGAATGAATTGATGTTGCATGTATATCCACCCACACCACTAAAATGACTTGGGCAAACCACTTTTTTTGATGGGCTTTAGCTGTAAGCAGAGTATTGGTTTGAGTGGATGGACAACGGCATCTAAAAATGCATTTCACACATCTCGAATCCTACTTGCTCTTAAATCTGTTAATAGAAACGGTTAGAGATACAGAGAAATCAATGTCAAAATTAATTGAACAATGCTAATTAATATTCCAATTAAAGGCTTAATAAAGACATATGGTACATACATCTAGTTTGCATAGATAAATTTGAAACCCATTTAAGCACAACACTAAATTAAATAGCCAAAGTAACACACACCAACTCATTCAATTGCGATATCATGATGAGAATAAGATGGAGCAAAGCAATGACTCAAAATGCACGTCACTGCCCACTTCAAGGTGAACAAAGGGCAGATGGCACTACCATCGAGGTTGCTTCAGGTCAACGAGAAGAAGATAAAGCGGAGCAGATACGTTCACTGCACACGAGAAGTGAACACGGGACAGAAGGCGTGGGAAAGTTGCAACTCCATCCAAGCTTTGCCGAGAAGGCCACGAGAGAAAACAGAGGAGGTCGCTGGGCTGCTGGGCTAAAAGCTGGGATGGACATGCAAGTTTCCCACGACCTTTGCACTACACGCTCAGTGTGAGCTCAACATGCTGTTGTCCTCATTGCTTGCTTATGGGCATTTGAATAATGATAATGAATGAGTGATGATGTGCATTGTGCAGATAGGGCAATGGGGGAAGTAATAACAGGTGTGCTTAATTAATAGTTAATTAATTAGTTTGGGAGGATGGCTTAGATAGCTAGTTAGCTGCGATACTTAATCAAACCATTACACTACCAAAGTTAGATTACTAGCCAGGTAAAATTTATAGTTAGTCGTTTGGTCAATTTGCTAATGATTTCATAAATTATGATAAAATCAAGTGTTTAAAAATGCATTTCTGTTTTGTTATTTATGGCTGCCTGAAAACAATAAGACAAGTGTAGTCATTAGTCTGCACTCTCAATTCAATGCATGCAATGCAAGAAACATGGAAAGTGGAGCACGTGTGTTTTTAGAATTTCCAAGAAGCAATTAGTAAATTACTACAGTTACATTTTGTATCTTTAATTGGGTATTTGGTATTTGTAAAAGGAACAATTAGTTATGTTAGTATGTATACTGATTAGATTTCTCATGTCTCTCCTTCTCCATATTTGACAAATGGTCTAGTGTCCAAAGTGGAGGTCGTATTGTGGAACAGGTCGGCCGGGGAACTGATAAGAATTGAAATCCAGGTGGAATCGGAGAAGGGACTCTAATTATATTGGAAGAGCATTTAACTGGAAGGTTCTTCAGTTCATGAACAGTCATTTTTTTTGGAAGATGCTTGAATTGTGATCATTGTGACGAGAGAGGATGGTAATTGGGAATGACATTTTTTTTGTTAAGATGAAACGTCATGTGGTTGCATTCTAGCTGTTTGAAAACATGTACATTTACAGCTGCACTAAAAGTTGACGTTCTAAAATCTCCAAAAAAGGCGAATTTTTTGTTTTACTTTTCAATCTTCAAACATTAAACCTTTGCTCTTATACCTGTGCACAAAAGTAATTAGTAAATTTCTACAATTACTCTGCATTTTTAATTGGATAATTGCCATTTAAGTTAGTGGAATCGCTTGGTAAGGATTTTACACAGGTAACTTCAGCTTAAAAACATAAATATATTTTAATGGTAGAGTTCCTATTTAATGAAAAAATAGTTTTATAAATCTATAATTAATGTACTAATTAAACTTATATTTTTTCTTTCAATATATGTTTTTGCCAGGTAAGGTGTTATCGTTGTCAAGATGGAACCTCAGCCTTCCACTTCATCAAAAGGCACCACTTCAACAGCTGGCGGCCCAACAAATCCTATTGATGGAATTGAAGAAGCTGTCTCCTCCACTTCCGGTTCAGTTCCTGTGCAGCCACAGAAACAAGAAGAAGAATTTGTTTTACACGGTCCAGTGTCTAGAAAACAGATCCAGCAGTTGTTTGTTGCCACTTGCTGTGTCAAAGTGCAGAGGTGTCAGCTGTCCTCCTCCATCAGCCCCGCCGGAAACCACGCCAGCGTTGTCACTCCTTCTTCATCTGCTGAAGAACTACCTGCTGTTTCAAAGATTGTAACTGTTGGCAAAGTGGAGGATGACAGTAGCTCTTGTTCAGAAGATGACGAAGTGAAGGTGCTTCCTACTCCTCCTGCTCAACCACCTTCAAAAAAGAAGCGACCAGTGACAAAGAAGAAAGGAGGAAAAGGGATCTCCCAGCGAAAGTCACCTGTTCATTGCACAGTTTGCAAGATGAGGATCAGCTCAAAATACAATTTGCAAATTCACATGGTAAAGCACAGTGGAGTAAAGAGATACAAGTGTGACCATTGCCAAAGGTCATTCTGGTCCCCGAGCTCATTCTCAGACCACAAGAAGGTAAGAGATCAACGAAATGGCGCCTGTCCCCAAGAACGCAAGATGGTTGTTGGATGGAGACCCAAGGGGTCGTGGACATGCAAGATTTGTAGGAAATGGATGAAATGTGGATCACACTACGTGCCTCACATGAGGAGTCACCCGGGGAGCAAGCCATTCAAGTGTGGAGAGTGCGGAAAGGCTTTTGGGAGAAGTAAAGATTTGTCTGTGCACAGAAGGATTCACAGTGGAGTTTGGCAGTTCAGATGTGTCTTTTGCGACAAGGGCTTCCACCAGCAATATAATATGTTTAGCCATCTGAGGCGTCATACGGACGAGAGGCCGTTTTTCTGTGTGGTGGGCGGATGCGGAGAATCATTTCGACATGCTCATAGTCTCAAAATGCATCGACGGTTGATCCATTTGAAAAAATATTGAAATGATGATGTTATATGTATAGCGCTTCGATTGAGCCTTTGTTATATTCGGTGAATTTGTAAAATTGATTGCATAATTTTAATCTAATTTACTTAATTATAATTTATTTATATTGTAAAATAAAAACTTTGTTATGAATTGAAAAAAAATCTACATTGTTTACTTTTTTTGACTAGTACAAGTGACTTGTTTGATATATGGTGATGGTGACCTAATTGTCTAAATATTGGTATTTAGCTGACTACGTAATTTAAAGATATTGATGCATTTCGTTATGTAAAGTATACTGCGTAAATACACTGTGATGATGATTAATCATTAAACAAGCTTAGCTGATGTAGCACATTTTTTTTCTAATGAATAAATCAGTCTGGAAAGGGAAAACATGACTAATGCACATTTTTTTTCGCATTCCATTTACTTGTCGTTACTCCAATTGTTTTGACTGACTAAAAGTGTTTTGTATTGTAAAAACTTAATGTCACGCTAGCTAATCATAAATTAAGTTATAAGTTATTATTACAAGTTTTGTCGCACTCACACTCAAGTTTAAGGAGGACGATAGTAAAGGTCATTTAAAATTGAGCTCTGTTGACATTGTAATTTAGCTGTAATTATTACGTTTGAAAACGATGGAGTGGTCAACAGGAAAGGGAACCAGAGTTGCTGGGTTTTTATGGATAGCTTATCTTTTTGCGTGGGTGGATCAGGTAGATTTTTGATTTTTTTTCTGTTATAAACAAGCTTAAATAAAATCTGTTTTAAATTAAAGTAATTTGTTTTGTCGTTTTCCAGACTGAATCATTTACCAAACCGGAGTTCATGCTACCATCACAATTTCTCCATCAACCACCAAACCAAGTGGAAGGAAGCCCATCTGGAAATGAAGCTGGAGCCTATTCTCCTCCACCACACCTTCCCCATCCCCATCCATATCAACCAATACTACCACAACCACACCAATATCAACCAGTTGTTATGTTCACAGCAGCACCTCCAATGCCCGCCCAACATTCAATCCCAATCTCAGATTACCTTGAAGGCACTGCTCCCCAGGTCCATTTTTTTATATCCACCCACGCATGCACACAAAAAATATAAAAATTTGTACAAAATATTCTCTTAATATATTTTTCAGGTAATTTCCAGCTTTCCTCCATTACCACTTGGTCAAGTCTTCAGTTTTTCTGGCCCCACTTCTTCCAGCGTTGACCCTGGAATGCGACTTAAGTTGAGTGAGGATGGAACCTTGCTAATCATTTCAACAGCTGATGCTCAATACCACTGTCCTTATCAAGGCTTCCATCCTTTAGGTCCTACCTACGAGAGTGCTTATCTTGTCTGTATTCCTGGTGAGGATAACACGTTTATTGGGATAGAGGTGAATTGTCCAAAGGGACAACTGTTTTCACACATGCAAGCTAGATGTGTGGGTGAAGGGGAAGTGGAAAAGGAGAAGCAGATGATAAGGATGTTAGAGACGATGAGGGAGATGCGAGAACGGGAGTTGGTGCCTTATGTGATGGGAAGGGTAAATGATGCAGATGGAGAGCATTCAGGTTTTGAGGAACCATTGGTGCTAATGGAGGTAGTGGAAGAACCTGTGACTTTTGTGCATGTAGCAGAATTGCAGGGTTTGGGGCAAACTGAAGAATTGGATGGGACTGAGATGGTGGAGTTTTTTGAGCATTTATTTGTGAAGGTGGAACAGGAAGAGGAGGTGGAGCACTTGGTTTTGGAAACGGATCGAGAAAGGATTTTGGAGCTTGCTGAACTATTAGAGAAGGTGGAGGAAAGGGAGGAGTTTGGGGAACGTGATGGATTTATGAATGGGGAGGTCGTGGGTGAGGATTGGGAAGAAGGAGTGCAGACATCTACAAATTTGGAGGAAACTGACCAGGTGGAGATCCTGGAAGCTGGAACACCATTTTTACAAGTGGAGGATGGGGTACTGGAAGTCCAAAAGGAAAAGAGCTTTGATGAGTTGAGTTTCGACGAGGTGGTGCTGCTGGAGTCTCCTCCTCCTCTTGTACATGAGTTGGCAAGTGATGATGTGCAGGAACAGGAATTACAGGCTGAGGTGAATGAAGTGGAGCAATTTAATTTTGATGTGGTTTCTGAACTGCTGAGGGCTGAGGATTGGGTGATGGTAGACAACTTGCATGAACTTGAGTGAATTACTTGTAAAAAGCTTTAGATTTAAGTGAACGTTTTGTTGGTATGAAATGAACACTATTAATATAATATATAAAAGTTAATTCATAAAATATGCAAACGAAATTTTGTTAATAATTGAATAAAAATATGCACTAATTTTCCTCTATTTGATTTGCTTGTCTTACTACTCTTACTTGAGGGGGAGATGAGAAGGTGGTGGAATTAAGAACGTGAATCCTCGTTTTTGGGGAGAGGAGATGAGAAGGTGGTGGGATTAAGAACACGAATTCTCGCTTTTAGGGACGGGGAGATGAGAAGGTGGTGGAATTAAGAACATGAATTCTCGCTTTTGGGGAGGGAGGTGAGAAGGTGGTGGGATTAAGAACACTCATCCTCGCTTTTAGGGAAAAAGATGAGAAGATGACGGAATTAAGAACGTGAATCCTCGCTTTTGGGGAGGGGGGATGAGAAGGTGGTGGAATTAAGAACACGAATTCTCGCTTTTAGAACCTGTCGGAGTTTGGGATGGAGCAATATGGCCTTCACGGGAATTGTTGAGGCTGCATCAACGGCCACATGTCCATCCAGGGACCTCCGTCCGTCTGGACGTACGCTCAATAACTTTTTTATTTGAAGGAATTTTTGAATTCTGTTTGCACTAATCGGTTGCAATTGACCATAGCTCCGACAAGTTCAATAATCAGCCAAATCGGTTGACGGTTACCGCAGTAACGGTCGTTTAACGGTACCATGCTTTTTAAATGGGCATTTTTTTATTGTATCAATTGATACATTATGTCGTATCTTTCCCCAAATGACCCCATACATGACCCCACACATTACGTAATCGATCCCAAATATTTCAAGAATCCTATTTATAAGTTTACGGGGTTTATTTCACATCCAGAGTCCTACATCCAGATTCGATACGAAAGTAAGGAGGCTGTCAATTTAAACCAAAAAGGCATCACGTAGATGACATGTGCGTTGGGCGTAAGTTTTATTGTTATTTGGTTCCTGGCAAATTACAGTGGAATCTGGGAGATTGGAAATCTTGTGACCACGCACGTCAGTCCTGGAACCTTGTAGGTTGGTCAATGGTACGACCACGTATTCATGTTCTTATTTTCCAAATTACCTGGCAGATTTTCGGCGTATTTTGGCAGGGCTGTGGGCATATTTTGGCAAGTTGGCAATCATGCATTATACGTATGAAGTTTCTGTACTTTATTGGCAAGGCATGAATTTCTACGCTATCCACTACAAAAAAGCATGGATTCCTTTAATCCAAGGTTTTATTTATTGTCAATTAAATTACCACGGATTAGAAATCGTTCATTAGACATTTCGGTCACGGTTAAATTTATTTTGATCAACTTTTAAAAATATCAAGTACTATAGCAATTTTTTTTATAGTTTTCATGCTGACTGTGGCTGATTGAATTGTAATTGGGGGCCTCCAGTAGCGTAGCGTAGCCTCCTCCTTCCATCACCAATATCATTCCAGTCGCATCCCACTTGAATGAACTTGCTCCACTTTTCTTGTCTCCATCTTCAGAAATATCTTCACCAATACATTTCCTCTTTGAACAAACACAGTACTCCATATGTTCATACCCCAACTTGACCACTGGCCGTGCCAACTGTACTGTAATAGCAAGGAAACGGTCCATTGCCACAATCCTCTGTATTAGCAACACTATCACCAAAATGGGGCGAATTGAATCCCTTGACCTCTGTGCAGATGGAACAATGTACAGCTTCACATTGATTCGGAGGAGATACCAGGGAAATGGTCCCTAGAGCCAGAATAAGCACCTTCGAGCACCCGCCGCCTTTCAACAGTTCCATCATTTTTTTTTGAAAAGTTTTAAGGATAGATAACATCAGATCAGCTTCAATCATCCATGGTCCTCCATGACTGGACATTATGTATTGACTTAGGGCGCAACATCAAATGCACAAAATTCTTCTGATGGCAACCGCTTATTTCTCAAATCGCCCCAAACGTTGAAACAGGCACCTTGAGCCCCGTCGTCCAACGATCCTGATCACCTTTCCCCCAATAAAATCCAAGACACATTCTTCGCCGTACTGTAATTTCGGTTCGCTTCATCCAATCGATTTAATTATTTGATAATTTGCTGATTAACGACATTGATTGGGAGCCCTGCACACAGCTTTGGGGTTTCTCCAATACCAAGTTGAAAATCAATTTAGGTAGTTTCTCGGAAAGTCTAGTGACTTGGGAGCATCCTTCCGGTATTCCTGAGTCACATCTCTTGGTAGTACACAAGTTATTATGAATTCATATTAAAATATTGACTTGCAAAAGTCACGATGCCAAACAGTTTAAAATGATTGCTTATCATCAAATATTTTCACTTCGTTCAATTTTTATTTTCGATCAACATCAAAATTAAGTACATTAAATTTTGTGACAGCTTCAATGTTGACTATACTGCCTGATAACCTCCAGCAATACTTGTACAAGGATTATTATCATCAATCCACTTCCGGTCGCAGTCCCTACCCTTTTTAATGAACTTGCTCCACTTTTCTTCAGATCTCTACTTTTCTCCTCACCCCCATCGGAAGCCTCTTCTCCATTACATTTGCTATCTGAACAGACACAGTAGTCCATATTCTCATACTGGAGTCCGCATTTCTTCAGTGTATCCTTTCCTCCAAACAAACAGCCTTGTGCAATTCCAAACTGAAGATTTTTGAGGCACTCATTTATCAATCCTCCATCATTACATCCCTTCTTCTTCACACTTTTACCCCCCGCCATTGTCACTCGGCTGAAGTAGCATGGAAACGGTCCGGTGCCGCAGTCCTCCACTTCCGCATTGTTATCCGAGCATTCATGGGAATTTGATCCTTGTGCTTCCGTACATGAGAAACAATGTACAGCTTCACATTGATTTGGAGGGGATACCAGTGCAAAGGTCACCAGGGCCAGGATAAGCATAGATAAGCCTTCCATTTTTTCTTGGAGTCAATACAAGACAGGTATACAGACGAAACAGTTCGAAGCACAACTTTACTAGACTGACGAGAGAAATAAATCTTAAACGGGAAAGTTTTTTTTTAATCCAAAAAATTCAGCAAAATGATATTGCAAATGGGTTACCATGCGGATGCATATGTATGTGGATTTTCAAGTGTACTTTTGATAAACTCTAACTATTAAATTATGTAGTTAGCTAACTATTTAGACAATCAGACCAGACCAGATTCCCATTTTAATAAGTCATCCGAATTAGTAAAAAATAGTAAACCATGTGGACAATGCACTTGTTTTTTTAAATCAATCCATAATAATGATTTTTATTTTACAACGAAAAATAGAATGAATTAATTTAAATTAACCAATCAATTGTACAAATTTAATTATAATTTATAATTCAATTTAATTTTAATTTGTGCTATATTTCAAGTAACTTCAATATTTTAGTGAATGAACGTTTTTCCGATGACGTTTGAGTGCCCCCACAAATCCGAAAGACTTTCCACATCCCTTCATCTCACAGAAGAACGGCTTCTCCTCAGTATGAGCCCTCAGATGACTAAATAGATTGGGTTGCAGATGAAATCCCTTTTCACAAAAGACGCAGCT
>JAQFZG010004303.1:0-12000 GCA_034695465.1 Entomobrya nicoleti
AGATGTCCATGAACTCATCCTCTTTTCTTATTCAAAAGGCTTAAAAAACATTCCAGCATATGAAATATCAACAGCAGCAGTAACACATGCATACATACATATGTATGTACATATTATTACTGTAAACAGCGCAGCACGCTGAAGAAAGAGAGAGTGAAAGAAAAAGGAAAAAGAAGTAGACGACGACGTCTTTTCTGTGTTCTCCTTTTTTTCATCTTCGCATATTCCTCAACTCAACTGTCCTCAATCCATCTCTTTCCTTGTTAACTGTCTATCTTTTTCTCTGTGTGGTGGTTCTGAGCATGCATATGTATTCACTTGTAGTCCCGAAACTTTTCCACTACCACCATCAGCAACTACTTATGTATGCAGAATATGACTTGTTTTCCATAGAATAGTGTCCTGCTTGCTGCTACTACCACACCAGTAGTGGTAATCCGTAAAGCAGAACTGATGGAAAGCAGAACATATAAAGCCAGCAAAAAACAAAAAGGCGAGGAAACATCAGGAAAAAGGAATAAAAAAGCGCATGAAAAGGAAGCAACAACACCTTAACACCTTTACATTTTGTAGAAGATTTTTTCTTTATTTCATTTTTATTCAATACAATGCAAAAGGAGGGATTTTCTATAGATGCATCTAACTATCAACTATCTAGATTCTAGATATACAAAGCGAGGATTTTTTTGAATGCACTGAGCTTTTATACAAAAATACATATAATAAAAAAGGTACGCCCTCTCCTGGAGTGCCATTTGGGCTGTACACAAAAATGCGCGATTATACCTTAAAGTATAGTAATATAAATATATTGTCCTCAGATAACATATGCCTTCTTATAAAACAAGTAGTTGTAATGCAAACGTAGTTTTACCTTTCTACCCCTTAGCTTTGTTATGCGTATAATCTGATTATGACTTGTTTTTCTCATGTCATTTTTACCTGTTGTAAACTGCAAGGTTATTATGAAGTTGGTTCTCATTCTTTATTAAACTCAAGAAAACCTTTTCACTTTCATTTCTTTCATGTAATAAAATAAGGGACGGGTAAACTAGAACTAATTATTATCAGGCGGACAATGAGAAACAATTATTGTCATTGTAAGGTAGGCTTACAATGACTAGGCTGGTTAGTTATTGCGTCTCAGTACCTGTCTTACTGGTAAACTGTAGTATTGAATGAATGTGTGAAAAATCAAAATACATCTTATTACTGCATATAAAACTGCAACAGAATTACAAAATATATGATAAAGTTATGAACAGGTTGAAAATTGTGTCATGTGATGGAAAGTAAAAATTTTAAATAAAGAAGCTACTTGACAAACCGAAAAAGGATGGGCAGCTAGCATCAGGTCCTTCAAACAGGTGTACCTTTTTGTATGAGACCTCATCATAAGGCTGTAAATAAATAAATACTTGAGAGTTTAATACTATAGTCTGGTTTTTAAAAAACTGCATGGCATTCTAAATTTAAAGTGTACATTCGCATTCCATTTTATACATTTGATATCAGACCTACATAATAGACTAGAACAACTCAGATTTTACTGAAGCTTGCTTGTGCTGCTGACTCTGTACTTTATATCCTTAGCGATTCTATTTTGTCCAATATTTACCTGAAATTTGGGGACAATAACGTGATCGCCTCAGATATTTTATAATTCGGATTCCTAGAAATAACTGCAAAAATCCATCACTATTGCGACATAGTACAGAGTTGGTTGAATTTTTTAGCTTCATTTTTTAACATGGGGATATACACGCATTTCGGCTCTTCCTATAATATTAGTGTATAACTCTATTCGCGTATAGCTTTTACGATGTTTTCCCCACGTAGTATTTATTATTCTAAATCGCTGATGTCAGAGGCATATTGTTGTCATTATATACCCTTATTTTTTCGATGAAATCCAGACAGACCTTTTTACGCAGTCAGACTTTTAGGAAATTATACACTATTCTTGGATAAAAAGTGAATCATGTAGATAAAAGGCTATAAGTTCTTTACAGGAGTCCTATTTGGTCCTGTCAAGCATATTTTGTGCTCACTTATATTGACATTGCCATACTTGGTTTCAAGTCAAAGGAAAATATTGCTGTACAGATTCTCGGAACAATACAATATTCTGTTAGGAGTTCAAACATTATAACTAGCTTGAAGATCTCATCACTGCATCTTTTATAATGTTGCAAGATGGAATAGTTGCATATCACATGCTCTTAAAAGTCTGTGTTCTAAATCGCCTTTTTTACTTTACTTAAACTAAATTCGTTTATCTAAAATTTCATTACTGGAATGGAAGTAGGCGAGGTATATCGAGTAAATAGACAAGAAACTAGCATTTTTCTTATCAAAGCAAAGTACATAAATGTCACTTCACATCACATTCATTTATAGTCTTATACTAACATAAGATTCAATTTTTACTTTGTGCAAAATTTAAACTATTTAAAATGAGCATCTGTTTGCTTCAGAAGGAATACTTTAGGAGAGCATGTCATACATAAAAGTATATTTTGTTTTAAGCATATCTTTAGAATATGTTTATCTAAAAGTTTGCACAGGGAATTTAGCATTTTCATTTTTATTAGATAACCTAGCTCCACATGCATTTGGTAGAAAGGCCAGGAATAGTAATTTATTGGTGATCATAACGAAAAATCTGCAAAACTGACTACTTTCATATAATGTACAGTAAAGAACTCAAAGTGATCTGTAATCTCACGCTTCTTTATGATCCACATGTCAAAATTCCTGACCAGCATGAAAAGAGAAAGTTATGGCTCACGGGCATGGCACATAGGTTAGTAATGATGGCCTTGCATTTATTCTGCAGACAGTTTAGCTAAAACGATTCTAAAGAACGCAAGCAAATATTTCATGAAAAACGTGCAGAATTGTCCACAACAAAGAAAAAAATATGCCTTCTGTATGTTTTCTTGTTACCACTTTCAATGCTACAGTACATTGAATGAAACGCATGTTCGCATTTCATTTGTAGAATGAATGCCATTTTATAATACTTCCCTTTTGCTATTCACAATGTTCACAGGTTTACTCTACTCTCTCTCAGAACTTTTCTTTTCCAAGCTAGGACTCCCTTTTATAGTGCAATTTATTTGGAAGGAGAATTGCAAACTAGTAGTTTGGGAAAAAATATTATAGCGATTATGGGCGCCGCATTTTTTAAAATAAAAAATTACATCATTTACTTAGGCAGCACATGGGTTAGAACTCATTTTCCAATATAGCTTTATGTTTAAAAAAAATCGTCTAAATCCTAAATTCTGAATCGAAGGAAATCATTTTTTTAACATCTTGATAGCGGTTAGTTATAAAAATATCATCATATTATGCTATTCTAAGTATGTAAAGGCTTTATAAACACACATTATATAGCTGACAAAAAATAAATTACTTTGTCGACTGCAACGAATTCTAGTTATAAACGAAGTAATAACGTTGCACTTGAGTTATTTCACTAATTTATTTGCTTATTTATTGAAAAGCTGGCATGTTACGCTATGTATTGAGCTGACTGAGCATAGTCCAATTTTACTCTTTTATTTCATAACGTTTCTAATAAAAATCAAGAATCCATACAAATTGCATCGTTTCATCGAATGCAAATTGAAGACATCATTATTTTTGTGAAAGCCACATAATACCAATGCAAATTTAATATTGAGAACGGAATATTTTGGTTTTACTTCGATTCAACTTTAAATTGAAGTCTTGCTGCTTGCTTGTGACATGAAACACAAGACCAACCGTTCAATTATCCCCCCAATCATGTTATCTCACAAAATATAGCTAACGAGTTCAGACCTTCAATGAAACCTTCAATAAGGTCAAATTTAGACGATTGACAAGTGACTCAAATAATTCTCAAGAGAAAATCATATAAAACATGAATACAGATATATTGTATAAATACACACATACAATTTTCATATTAGTGATAAATAAGTAAGTACTTACAAGTTATGGAGGCTTTGAAGATTACAGAACACATTGTTTTCCAACACGGAAAGTCTGTTGTATGACAGATGCCTAAAAATCAAAAAGCAAAGAACAATAATGATGAAAACGAGAAAAGGTGAGAATAATAATATGATTCATTTCTTGACGTAAAATTGGTTTAGTTCAAGGTGAAAAATAATGACGGTCTATAGTCTAGACTTCAGGCGTTTCATACAAATATATTATTTCAAACAAGCAATTTAAAAGTAAGAGGTTTTTGCTGAGTGAGATATTTCACAATATTTAAAGGAAAATTGGCATGCTCATTCACACGTAGTGAAAATGGGATTATTGGAAAGAGGAACAAAAGTCATTAAAGAAGTAAAGTGTTTTTCCTTCTTGGAAATTGTATGATTGTTTGTGTACTTACAGGTGTTTCAGCCTCGGAGTATGATTGAAGGCTCCGCTAGAAATGGTAGAGATCTTGTTTTTTGACAAGCTCAGCATGTCAAGTTTTGATAATCCAAAGAGAAAATTTGATGGAATCCGGTGGATTTCGTTGTAACTTAGAATTCTGTAAAGGAACAAAATTATAGATCCAACGTACATAGGGCTCAACAAAACAATCTGTACAATAACTTATCAGAATCTGTTTTCATTTATGCAAGCCCAATTCAAGTAATATAGTTGGAATAATCACGAATGAAAGAAAAGTGGATTTCGTAAGAGAAACTTACAAAGTTTTCAATGAGTCAAGTGTATGAAACACGTTGGAGTCCTCCCCACTTAGTCGATTTTTTCTGAGGTCACTGTAATTGCAAGTGTAACAAAATCAAAATGGATGAAAAACTATTTATGATCTCTATCTTTCTTCGTACTTTCAAATCCACCACAAGGTTGTGTACAGATATACCTCACCAACCACTATCATTTGATTACCGAGCAAACTAACAAAGTAAAGTCATTTAACTCTCCGCGAATTTTTTGCAAGTTTATAAAATAGTTTTACAGAAAAAAAGAACAATTTCGTTATCAGTAAAACAATAAAACAGCACTTATATAACTCTTACACAGCTTTTAAACAAGAGAATTAACTTTAAAGCTTTTGTGGGATTTTTGGACATTTCTAGATCTATATCTGACAATGAAATGAAAATGACAATGGCCGTAACAATCAAGTTTATAGTGAGATAAGCATCATAGAATGTGTGGTTGTGTAGTTTCTAGAGAATTCACCCACTGGGAAAAGTTTGACCGAACAAAAGATTTTTTTACTCACAGATATTCCAAAGATTTGAGACCATGAAATGATTCTGAGTCCAGAGCTTGTAAATGGTTATGATCCAAATATAAGCGCCTGGAAAACCATTCAAATACATATTTTTGTTAAAGTTGCTGCAGTATTAGGGTTACATGAGACAAAAGGACAAGATTATGGTCATACTGTAACTTTTCATTTCCGGAAAAAGCAAGTGGGGGAATTCGCCTCAGATGATTTCCTTGCAAATACCTACGGATTAGCATTAATTTGTACGAAATTAGTCGATATATAGATTAATTTAATTTTCTAATTCTCGAATGCTCATTTAACGTAAAACTTACAGAACTTTAAGCCTGGGAAGTGATGCGAACAGACCGACCGAGATTTCTCGAATTCCACAACTGGAAAGGACTCTATAATGCAATCAAACAAAATCAAAAATATTTTATACAGAATTTTAGAAGGCATTTGAGAAAAGCATCAGCCAAACGTGAATTGTATGATTTTCCGCATTCAACTAGCTTGAACCTGATCCCACTGGTATTTTACGTTGATTTATGCATGAGTTGCACAATCAATCATCTGTCTTGTCGTTTTCAGTGATGCCATTTCCATCATTTTTAATTTACATTATTTTGCACACATTATGAAACCCCTCGGACAAGGCTCTGACAATGGGCAATGGTAAATGTATGAATGTATGTTTAAGAGTCCTAAATTCTGTGAAACGGAAATTGGATTGCCTGCTGACCAATATTTCGTACAAAATCTTTGCACGTTTTTCATAGAAAATCATACAGCGTAGCGTAATACGTTGTATGATGTTCGTTGCTGCTGCACATCACATAATCGCATTTCCCAAAGTATGAAAGAAAACTCCAGTTTTTAAAGAATGAAACGAGAATTTGACATGGAATTTCACTTACAATGTTTCCAACCGTTGAAATCGCTTATTTGGAAATTCAAGCATCCCGTCAATAACGGATCCCGTCAAGTCTCTGAAAATCAACAAAAAAGTTGGTGAGAGTTGCATTGATTATGAGTTTACTTTTTCTACAAAAAATCTTTACCACCAGCCATGAATTTTACATTAAATACAAGTGTCATGGATGAGAAAGAAACCCAAACAAAAATAAGTCTACAGTTTATCCGTTATCCTACATTGCATAAACGCGTAATGGACTTGGCATTATGATAGTAGACCTATCAAACAAAATACTACGTGAAATCCTTTGAAGTGTGTTCAACAGCCAGTGAAAGTAGTTAAGTGTAGTAAGTGGAGTTGGAGTTGTAAAGTTGGACAGGTTTTCACCGGATGGTCTACGGATTCCATAAATTATTCCCATAAACTATACCACCACAACATAAATAGCAGTTGCAGCATCAAAATAAATAAAGCAAGTAAGTCTAAGCACCCTTTTAAAGATTCCCCTGCCTCACTGACTTAACTTGACTGGCATTTATACACTCACTCACCACCGCAGAATTGGAAATAAGCAATATGAATACTTAAATTGATGGTTTTTGGCAATAGTTATGAATACGTTATTTCTTCCTTTTTCCTTTCCCAACAAACCTAAACATCTCATCTGATATTCTCCATCCAGCCAAATTCTCAAGGAAAAACGGAAGCCAAAGAGATGTATGGTTACAAAATAAAATAGGAATATTTCGGAGTGCTCTCCTGAGTTCTCACCTCATCTGTTACAACGTACTGGGTTACAGCACACAAAACTCTGCCAAACATAACCGATGCATTTTGCAAAAAGTGTGAATACTACAGTTGTAATGTAATAATGCTTAAGAGCCTCATAACTATTTACAGATTTACCGAAAAAGTCTGAAAAACTGGCAATTTTCAGTATTGAGATGGCGTAGTTAGTCGCAGTCATTAAAATTCATTGCACTATTAAAACCACTTCTGCTACAACTTGACTTGAATGCTGTTAGTGCTATCGTCTTGGTGGTGGCATACTTCGAGATTGAAAATCTCGGAACCATTACCAAAAACCGATATTTCTGTTCAAGCTAGTGCTGATGTTGTTCCACTTCCAGAAAAATATTTTAAGTGGTGTATTTGGAATAGAAAACGGAAGGCATGGGGCGAGATGAAGGATATTATGAACAGATAGTTGGGTTTTCACAAAACTCATTCAATTTAATTTTCCGAATGATTATTTTCAAGAAGCAACACAAAGAAGAAATACAACTAAAACTACAAAGAAAAACATACATGTTTGGTACTGTACTGAACACAAATACTCCTTAACACGTTTACAGAAATCAAGCCCCAACTTGGTGTGGTCACATGTGACGACTACACATGCAATGCAATGTGTAGGCGGCTCGGCGGCACCCACCCTATACAAAATAAAAATAATGATGCGCTGCAATAGATGTACACACATTACAATGTATTTGTACACACCAATTTAAGGCTTGATTTCTGTATACGTGTTAAGGAGTATTTGTGTTCAATACAATATAAATATAATCTGGTTTTATTGAAAAAGACGGCAAGATGACGTTCATTAAAAATTGTACACCGAATGGGTGGGTGAACAGAAGAATGAATTGGAAATAAAATCGTTTTAATTGATTAGAATACAGAGAGACTGTTTATTAGCAATAACCAAACTTATTTAGTTGACTTCTACATTGACAAGGGTTTGAATAGGCATCATTAAATGACACTAAATTCAATTCGTAAAAACACATCTTTTTTCTGGGATTTACTATAAATTTAGGGGTTGTCTTGCGCATAATATGGATTTAAAGGCTATTACAGCAAAAGGTCTCCTCACGTGGACATAAAAACGGAAATAGTCATGCTTCCTTGCTTTTAGCCTTAAAAGTACACATACATTTAGCGTTCTAGCCTTCGCTGGTGAAAACCAGCCGAGTCCTTCTTCATTATCATATTGACTGTGAATTTGGTTCTCATAGATCGATAAAAATGAGCTTGAATGAAGTTTAAGCAAAGAAAACGTTTTGTCATTTAATCATTTTGATTGGAGCAAAGCCAGCATGCTTTTGTGAGGGATGGCTGGACAGTTGTATTTACCATAATAACTAGCTTGCTATTATTTAGAATGAATTTTCTCTTTTCAAAATTTTGTTCAGTTGTGCAGTACAGTAATTCTCCTTCAATTCACCAGAATTTTCCAAAGAACGAAAAAGAAGCCAGGTAAATACGTTTATATTCGCCTTATCAAAAGAATTTCACAGATCTGATGACACAAAACCTACAGAAAAGGCTTTTACGAAAACTAATAATAATGAAATTGCAGAACAAAGACAAACACCTCATTTTCTTTAATGCTGTTTATCTTCCAATTTATGTACGTGTTTATGAGTAGGTAACGTTTTCTTTTCTTTTCAATTTCTTTTATACACCTGTTTGTAAATGCGTAGCTTTCCTTTTTATACGCAATATCGTTCCTGGAATTTAATAATGAGAATTTTGGGAATTCCTGAAAGAGCAAATTGTGAAATAAAATTGGAGACATTGGTTTATTCTAAAACTGCCTCCAAACCTGAACTTCGATAAAAAAAACTTTTCTGATCTGTATGTATGCTTTTATCCATAACCTATGTGATGTGTGTAGGTATGTTGCAACTCTCGCTTCAGCAAAATTTTCCATGTGCATTCCAAGTATTTTTATTGATCAACTTGATTTTCATTAATTAGCAGCAGCAAAAGCTGCAAGCTGAAAATCAACGTGATTTCTCCTGTTTCACATTCCAAGAACCGTAAAATATTGCAGCAGAGATTTGGTCCAAAATTTCTCGTGAAAGCCCATTTAAGGACAATGATTTTCCGCAACATCAATGCAAGTAAAGTGTAGATTTTGCAAGTGACACAATGCAATTGATATTGGAACCTGCCACCTACCAAACATGAACTGACGTCAAAGTTAAATTAGTATAAACAAATTGAACTGACAAAAACTGGATATTACTGGGTAGTTTTTATAAAAATGGTTCAAAATAATGCTAATTTGATGACTGTGACCTGGCTCAACGATATTTTAACCAGTGTAAAGTGGTACTCTGAAATAATTTGTTGGTTTCAAAGTTATAATGGCTGACGTTTGCATGAGTTATAATTGTGATCAGTCAGATCAGTGGTAGCATTATCCATCGTTTTTCATCATATTCTTCATCAGGCTTTTAAATTTTCACTGTCAAGTTCAGCAGCATTCAAAATGCTACCAACCTACCAACCCATTTCTGGGAAGAAAATAATAATTATCTTTTGCATATCGCCGTCGTCATCATCCATTCTCCACCTCCTGTCATTTGCAAAATCTCAGCAAAAGGTAATTTTCTCTTTTCAAAATTATGGTGTGCCATTTACAGGCCCTCCTCCAACATCAGTCATCACCCGACCTTTTGAAGGTTAGCGTCCTTTTAATACTTAGCGACTTAGCCCAGCATACTACAACTTTTGCTCACGTCTTGACTTTAATGGGATGAAAACTACACTTTGTAGTGCAGTGGCAAACATAAAAATTCCCGTTCAAGCTAATCCTAACCCAAAACAAGGTTAAAATTAATTTAGAACGGAGCATTGCTTTACAGTAAATCCAAATCCTTCGTCTGCCTGTATAAAATAAAGTTCTCCAAAAAAATGTCTATTTTTTATTTGATGACAAGATCAGCAAAGTAATAGAAGATAGAAAGTGTTTCTTTTAAGTTGTATGTGGCATAAGACCAGAGTGAGTATGTAGTAAATGAGACTGATATAGGTTTTCACTCAAACCAGCACAAACTTCAACAGAATGAATAAAATGCAAGCAAAAAACATTGAAGTTTAACTGAAATAGTTGCTCAAACCGCGAAATACATCCAATTTACCATCCGAATAAACACGTACAGCCAAAAGCTACTACTGCGAGTGTGCTAGAATCTCTACTCGGCAATCTCTTGAGACCACTGTTAGACAAGCTTTAATAGAAAGGGATGACACTTTTTTGTTTTAACTACATGTTCTTCTTGGAACAAAGTATGCAGCCTAGACACAATGAATGTATGGTTTAGTAAGTGTGCAGTGCACCAAGCAAAGGGTTAAGTGTTGTTGCCGCCACAAAAGTAGCTACTAACAAGATGGCCCCAAGGTGCTCATTTTAACCAAAGATTTTTGTTTTAGTGTGAATCGTAACACTTTCATCATGCTGCTATATTGTGTTAGGGAAGTACATGCATGCATACATAAAATGTACACAAAACACCAAATGAATAGAGACTGGGTGAAAGCAAGAGAAAGTGAAAAGAGTGAGGTCCTTAATGTCTTGTTCTCATTGCCCCGAAAAAAGAATGACTCTGGTCGTAAAACAAGCAACTCTCTGGGTGGCATTAATATTAACTTGGTTGAATGCTACTTGGTACATAGCATTCTGTCTGCGTATTTTATATACAGCCACTTTACATACTTTACAAGCAAGTCTATAGGACAAGGATGGGGATATAACGTGACACTTTGCTACTTTTCTCCACTATATTTTTCGAAAATGAACAGGCACGTGTATGACGGTCGTTTAGGAATGAAATTAAGCTAGAGAGATGCAACTATTAAGCACACACTGCCCACTGTCGTCTAAGTAAATGATTTAAATAAACCACACTGCACACAAACCAAAAGTTTTAAAATGTGTCGCTTTTTAGAAGGAATATTATGTCGTTTGGTGGACAAATGCGGCTTTAAGGAAAGCTCATCTTGAGAGTAAATTGGTCCTAAAGAAACAAAATATTAACTGCTTTTCTTAGAAAACAGCAGGGAACAAAAAGTTTCAGGATAATTTTATGCATGCATAAAAATTTAGGTGAACATGTGTGGCCTCGGGGGAAAATGAAACATGGAACACCAACACATTCGCCATTTTGATTAGCAAGAGGACAGTTCAATTTTCTTGCATCTGTGGTATAGTTTTAACTCAATTTTGTTCAAGATTGCTGGAAAATGGGGTAAATTTAATTTAGTATGGTACCCTACACACTGTCTTCATTGCTGTTAAAAGTACTCATAGTACAAAGAATACATACATCATAATGTCATAATGTAGCAAATCAAATTAGAAACTCATAATCCGTGACATATTGACATTAAAAAGTCAACATTCCCATTATTACCTCATAAAAGCTACTGTTACAAGTGTTGTAATACAAGACATCTAATATTTGCACGTGCAACAAGGTTAAAATCACAACGTTGATACTTACACGAACTGAATATCCTCGGGGAATGAGTGGAGATTAGGTAGGTGCATATTGTGACAAAAGACTTTCTCTTGGGAGCACCTGCACAACTCCTTCTCCAACAACTCGGCGAAGGATAGTTGGCGTACTTTCTCTCCATCTTTTCCCAATTTGCTCCTTTCCCCTGCAACCAGCAGTTCCTCATCAGCATTCCTTGTCGCGTTATCTGAATTGCAAAAAAGGAAAGAACAAAAAAGTAAATTTAATTCCCTTCTTTTCTTTGCCTTTTCCCGTTTGTCTTCATATGGGAAAAAGAAAGCTATATACATTTGTACACAAAGAGAGAAAAGGCTATTTAATGTGCAAAGAGTAAGGACGGAGCGGAGATGTATACATTCAAACGTCACAAAAAGGAAGGAAACCAACAACTCTAACAACTCAGCACAAATACAAAAGCTTCACAAGCAAATAAAACAACATATTTTTAGTTTTGCTGTTCTCTTAACTCGCATTTCCCCTTCAAGGCTTATCTGACTTTCTACGTTACTATAAACTTTGCTACTCCTACACATTTC
>JAQFZG010004304.1:0-11993 GCA_034695465.1 Entomobrya nicoleti
GCATAATTCCCATTCCTACTCCTCCCACCCCCTTTCTCTATCTCTTCCTCTACTCCTTCCTCATCCCCATGTTTCCCTTTCAAGTGATTCCTCCAATTATGCCTGTGCGCATACCTTTCCCCACAAAACTGACACACAAAAGGTTTCTCCTTCGTATGAGTTCTTCCATGCTCCTCAAACTTCTGTTTAGTCGCACACTTCTTCCCACACTTTCCACACTCCCATTTCCAAGCATCCGGTCCCTTGTGAAATATCATATGCGAGTCGAACAACGCTCCCTTAGTCTTAAAAGCTTTTCCACATTCCTCGCACACAAATGGCCTCTCCCCATGCACATTAGCTAAATGCTTTTGCAAATTCAACTGAGACCCAAAATCCATCCCATCTTCACATTTTTCACAAACGTATTTCTTCTTCTTCTTTTTATACCCCTGTATTCCATATGTGTGACCATATGTTTGATGATGGCCCAATTCCGCTTCCGTTCCAAATCTTTTCTTGCATTTAGCATCCAACTCACACCCAAACGGCAAATCCGGATTTTCATCCATTCCACCATGCTTATACTTTAAATGACCAACTAAACTCGCCCTCTTTTTATAACATTTTCCACAAAATTTACATTTATTACCTTGCTCATGAACCCAAATTTTGTGCTGTTGCAGTTGAAACAGTTTCCTAAAATATGCCGGACAGTGTTCACATTTATGAGGCTCCATTCCCTCCCTAATTTGATGAAAGTTTTTAAAATGAATTTCACTGTTTAGTTTACACATTTTACCGCCAGAACACAATTTGCATATTTTGGTATTTTCGGCACTTGATAAATTAAGATGAGTGTTTAGAAAATGTCTTATGTAGCACTCTCTCACTAAATATTTGCGTGGGCATCGAGGACAACAAATAGGCTTTTTAGATGTTCCATGAATATCGGAAAGGGAGTGCAAGTCAGTTTCGTGATTAGCCAAGTCTGAAGGGTTATCTTTGACCAGTGGGCAGAATTTACATGGAAACTGCTGAGATATATTGGCGATTTGCGTGGGTGGAAAATTTGATATTTTCTGGCCAAACTTTATTTTGTGAAATAGGAGTTTATGGCGGGCTAGCTGTAGCCTTTCTGGAAATTTCTTAAGGCAAATGTGACACTGGAATGTTAAGTGTTCTTTTGGTTCTACTGTTTGATGTTCCTTTTGGTAGTGCAATTGAAGCTGGTAATCTCTTAGAAAGTATGCTAAACAGCCTTCCTTTGTACATTTTATAACGTTGGTATTCTCTAAGGATGTCGAATCATGCCAAATTTTGTAATGAAACCTTTTCAATTTATCCGAAATTTTTCTGCTGCAAATTTCACATTTGGAATATTCTGAGGAGATCTGTCTGTTTGGTGGTGGAATTCCAGTGGAGAAGTGAGAGTGAGCAAAGTGGGCTTGATAATCTGAGGAATAAGTGGCTTTAAAAGGGCATCGTGAACAAGTGAACCCGTATGCCGATTTCGTCTTTTTTTCTTGTTTACTGTGCATTTTATACTCGTGGTTACTCAACTTGATCAAGTTAGTTTCTACAATGGAGCAAAACTGACAAGAAAATGAGCCCTGGTGGGAGTGGAGTTTTAAATGATTTTGATAAATGGTCTCATTCGAAAATCGTTTGTTGCAGTTGTCTAAATTGCAAATCATATTTTGACGAGAACGATCGGATCTTCGTTTTCTTCGTCTTCTTCGTCGACGATTGGAAGATGATGATTTGGTTTTCTTGCTAAGTTCATTATCGTCACAATCACTATCATCACTTGTTTCTGATGATGAAGTTGATCCTGAGTTATGTTCCGATGATGATGAATATTCTGTAATATTATTTCCATGGGAAAAATTTATTCTCTTTTTCTGTCGGAGATTATATCGCTGTTCTGTTATTTTAGTGGGTGGAATACTCTGGAAAGTTTCTAATTTGATTGGTTTGTTAACAGATGAAATGATTTTCATTGCTTCATTTTGTGGTTCTGATTTAAGAACATTTTCAGTTGACAAGACGCAGGGGTCAATTATTGGAGGGGGTGAAAGAGTTGTGTTTGATGGGACTTCTTCTGGAGCAAAATCACCAATGTTTTCAAGCCTGAAAATTAAATTAATTAACATTTATCAAATATATTTATTAGATTCATGTATTCACGAGTTATATAGGTATGTATATTATAATTAATTTTTTAACTAAATTAAATAATTAAATTAAAAACTCATACGTGTTTCCTTGAATGCCATTGACTGGCTCCTCAATTTCAGCATCGTTGTCATCCTCATCCAGATTATTCTCAGGTTCGAATTCTTCAAAGTTTTCGTTCTCGTCTGACTCGTTATCATCGATGACAGTTGTTGCAATATTGGATACATTAGAGGATGTAGACACCAATAATTTATGCTTCCGTAATAAAACACGTGGTCGACATCTAGCTAACTTTTTGTTACCTGGAAAATTACAAAAAAAAGTTAAATCTAATTAGCTCATATTTTAAATATTTTGATGATAGACTTAAGTAGTATATAGATTTGTTTAAAAGTATCGTGTTGTTAATTTACATTTTTTGATAAGATCCACTCTTAACGCTTTCGCAACGTTACTTCTTTCCAATACATTGTTTAACTGTAGAATCCTCGAAGGCACTTTACCAGCTAACGTCATTATCCTGACAAGCTTCCAAATGTTCCATTCTAGCTCCAGTTCCAAACATTTAAATTGATGGTATATCTCACAAAAACTGTTAGTTATAAATAAGCAGTCGCTACAACAACCAAGCAATAAACACTCCATATCCAACTGCCCTATTAACTTTCCCCTTGTTTTGCTTGTACCTCCGACAAATCTGTCCAACAAGTTTGCAAACCTTTTAAATTTTAATAAATTATCAGCTAATGCAGTTGAAGTATCAAAGGAAAAGCCCTTCCTTAAACAAAATACACATAAATGGGTGCACTCTTCGATTTTGGATAAATTCATTTTTAATATTTTTAAATTACTCTTGATCCAGCAATATAAATATTATGTAAAAAAAATACAATCTAATTTCTTCTTGGTTACAATTACAAGTTATAAAATGTATAAATCCACTTTATTTTTTCAGTGTTTTACTCTGTCAACTGGCATATTCTGTTTGTTGTTCGTTCACAACTAACCCAAAACTCAGCTGATGATCTCGGGTGCAGTGATGGTGATGAGTGATGAACAGTCTTTGTTGTTCATGATTCATAACATAATCTGTGCTTGCAGATGTAGAATTACACCTAGACATTGCACGGCCATATGACAGATTAATTAGATTATGGTAGCAAAGATGAAAGAAGCAATAACAGAATACATAAACCATGAATAATTATGAATGTTAACCCCAAGTCCCTTATGTAAAGTATATATGAATAACGGCTAAATAACTTGGTGAAATAAATATTTAAGTAATTGAGTGGAAAATTGTCAATTGATACGGTCAAAACTATTAAATTAAACTGTAATAGATGAATTGCGCATATGATACATTCAACTTACATGTGCATGCAAATCTCAGTTTATAATATGTTTCACATTTAATATTAAGGTTTACATTCATTGCACATATTTACAATTTACAATGCCAGCGTGTCAACTAAGAAGAAACAGTGAAATAAAGTCCACCTATCTCTGACTAAATTCGTTTAAAATACTTCGTCTAAAGCAATATCAACTAAATCCATTTATCCTAAAAAAAATAGTTATACTAAACCAATTTCATCAATAAAATTTTGACAATAATTTTTGGGTCGATAAATAAAATTCGACATCAAACATTCTTCTAAGATAGCGATATACTAAAAAACATATTCGACTCTTTCATTCCAACCCATGGAAAACATTTGTATTTTACAATTTTTTTAATTCAAATTATTTTCACATATCATTTTAAAACGAACATACATAAATCCATAATATTAAATATAAACACACATTAAACCAAGTACATTTTATTTAGCCATAATGCAATCTCCCTTCTTCGACCCCTTCCTCTTTGCATAATTCCCATTCCTACTCCTTTTCCCTTTCTCGATCTCCTCCTCCACCCCTTTCTCATCCCCATGTTTCCCTTTCAAATGATTCCTCCAATTATGCCTGTGCGCATATCTTTCCCCACAAAACTGACACACAAAAGGTTTCTCCTTCGTATGCGTTCTTCCATGCTCCTCGAACTTCTGTTTAGTCGCACACTTCTTTCCACACTCTCCACACTCCCAGTTCCAAGCATCCGGTCCCTTATGAAATATCATATGCGTGTCCAACGCTCCCTTAATCTTAAAAGCTTTTCCACATTCCTCGCACACAAATCGCCTATTCCCATGCACATTAGCCAAATGCTTTTGTAAATTTGACCCCGTCCCAAAATCCATTCCATCGTCACATTTTTCACAACTATATTTCTTTTTTCGTTCGTAGTGCCATGCCCATTTAAGATGACCATACTTTTGATGAAGACCCAATTCCGCTTCAGTTTCAAATCTTTTTCTGCATTTACCATCCAACTCACACCCAAACGGGAAAGCCGGATTTTCATCCATTCCTTTATGCGCATGTTTCAAATGATTATTCAAACTCCTTCTTGCTGTAAAATATTTTCCACAAAATTTGCATTTATTATCTGGTTGATGCACCGAAAGTTTATGCCCTTGCAGTTGAAAGGGTTTCCTAAAATATGCAGGGCACTGGTCACATTTATGAGGCTCCACTCCCTCCCTAATTTGATGAAAGTTTCTAAAATGAATTTCACTATTAATTTTGATCACTTTTCCGACACTGCACATCTTGCACACATCTGTAGATATTTTTTGGCGAGCAGTTATGTTATGAAATAGTCGTTTATGACGTAGCCACTGTATTCGTTGTGGAAATGTTTTCAGACAAATGTGGCACTGGAATGTTGACTCTTTTTGTGATTCTTTCTTATGTTCTTTTTCGTAATGGGATTGAAGCTGCCAATCCCTCAGAAAATATGCAGAACAGCGTTTCATCTCACATCTTTTAACTTCATTGTCCTCTGAGGTGTCTATATGCCAAGTTTTGTAATGGTAGTCTTTAAACCTGTCCCCTATTTTCATATTGCAAATATCACACTTCCAAGTTTCTTGTCTTTTTGGCGGTGGGATTCCAGTGGAAAAGTGGGTGTGGGCAAAGTGGGCTTGATAATCTGAGGAATAAATAGCTCTAAAAGGGCATCGTGGACAATTAAACCCATATGTACTTTTGGTTGATTTGATCTTCTTCTGGCTTGTATTGTGCTCTTTATACTCGTGGCTACTCAAATTGATTAAATTAGTATTCACAACTGGGCAAAATTTACAGGGAAATGAGCCTTGAGAGTGGAGCTTTATATGGTTTTGGTAAATGGTCCCATTCTTAAATCGTTTTTTGCAGTTGTCTAAATTACAAGTTTTGATTTGACAAGAATGTTTTCTTTTTAGAAAATTGGAGATTGATGGTTTTGTGGTCATGGTGATTTCATTATCGCTGCAGTCATTATCATCACTTGTAGTTTCTGATGAGCATAATGGTGATGGTGATTTAAATTTGGGTAAATATCCTCGATTGCCATTTTTTGGATTGTTGTAATTTCTTTTACGCTTCTCTCGTAAGTTATATCGTTGTTCAGTTCTTGTAATAGTGCTGCTGGTTGGAATATTCTCGAAAGTTTCTGACTTGATTTCTTTGCTGATTGATGGTACGATTTTTTCTGTTTTGTTCAGTGGTTCGGATTTATGAACATGAAGACTTGGTATTGTCATCATGACAAAGTTTTCAATTATTTGAGAGGTTGGAGAAGCTGGTATGGAGTTGAGTTCTGGAGTAAAATTGCTATCACTTGGGTTACTATAATTATAAAGTACAGTATGGTATATGTATCAAATACGTTTTTTCGGATGTATCAAACATAAATATATTGCATGCAATCGTTAACTCATTCAATAAAAAACAAACCTTTCTTCCTGAGTTGCATTAACTTGTTCCTTCGTTTCTTCAAAATCATTGTCATCATCGTCGTACAATGTATCCAGGTTATCCTCAGGTTCGGATTCTTGAAAGTTTTTGTTATCATTCGACTGATTGCAAACGATGGCGTTAGTTAAGGCATTAAAAATATTGGAGGATGTGGGCATTGGTGACTTAATGTTTTGTAACAAAACACGTGGTTGGGAACTTGATAACTTTTTGTTGCCTTAAAAATGAATTAAAAATTGAATTCAATTAGCATTAAATTTTAATATTATGGCTATGGAGAGTATGGATAAAATCTGTTGACATCACCGTATTAAAAACTTACATTTTTGGATAATTTCCAGTCTTATCGATTTAGCAACGTTACTTCTGTCAAATACATTATCTAACTGTGCTGCCCTTGAGGGTACTTTACTAGCCTGCTCCATTATCTTGACAAGCGTCCAAATTTTCCATTCTAATTCAAGTTCCAAGCATTTAAATTTATGGTAAACCTCACAAAAAACATTGGTTATGGTTAAGCAGTTTTTACAATAACTAAGCAAAAAACTTTCAATGTCCATTTCTCCTGCTAACATTTCCCCTTCTTTGTTTGTACTTCCAGCATATCTGAACAGTGTATTTGTAAATGTCTTAAATTTTATGAAGTTTTCTGTTAAATCCTTCGAATTTCCAAAGGAAACTTCCTGTCTCAAACAAAATAAGCATAAATGTGAACATTCCTCTATCTTGGATAAATTCATTTTTAATGTTTTCACTTGTTTCGGTAACTGAGTTTTTACAAGCGAGTTTCTTCTTGATTACAAATTCTGTCAGACGATTATGTTTATAAATTTTGTAAACAACTCTCTCAAGCCAACCGGTATATTGCGTGTGTTTACTTTACATCTAACCCAAAACTCAGCTGATGATTTCGTATGTGAGATGTTTTGTTGTTCTTCTATGACAGAAGCAGAAATAAAAACGTGGTTGCCGATCCAGGCTTGCAGATGAACAAGAAAGAACAAAATGCCAGAACAAAGTCAGTGACCAGTCTCGCAAAGCAATAATAGTAGATTGTGAGATATAATATAACTATTAATTCTAAGGGATATTTAGGTTTTATGTTTCTTCTCTGTCTAATTGTTGTGAGTTATTTGCAGTGCTCTTAAATGTCCTTTTATAATAAAGTATAATTTTTGTCAAAGCTTGTTATTTAAGTTAGATCGATTCTTAAGTAAATAGTTTAGATTCAATTTATCGTGAGGTCGAAATTAACAAAAAGATATGAACTATCACATCGTGTTTAAGCACACTGTTATGAAAGTATATTAAATTCTATAGAATAATTTACTTTCAATGTTCCAATTTTGAAAGTTAAGCATTTAATCTGGTATTTTACCTTTGTCATAAGTTTACATTCTGCCGTGTTTCTTCTTAACCTAAATTTTAGCTCAACTTCGTCTCGAAGATAATTTAATGTACCTTAATTACGCATTCAAGAATTAGCTTTAAACGACAATGAAATCACTCAAAATAATACAATGAAATAAATAAGGTAAACAATTATGCACGAAAAGATTCAACCCATTTTCTAATAACTTATAACCTAGAACACGAATTCATCACTATTTGGATAATGTACTGTGAAAACGTCTTCCTATTGGTAACTAATTAAAAGAGGGTTTGTCTGTGCATAAATGACATTTTATAGGTAAATAAAACAATGAATTCAATGACGCAATACAAATACAAAGCTATCACGCATGACATTGATTTACGATATTTCATGTGGAAACAATAAGAAGCCTCTTATTTGTATTTGTATGAAGCGTCTTAATTTGAATGATATTGGCAGTGATTTTCGTAATTTCTGCTCTACAACAATGTTTAAGGCGGTGAAATGACGGACTGTGAAAAACTAATAACATTTCTCTAGTCAAGAGGATTTTTTTTAAATATGAATAAATAGTTGGTGGTGGGTTAACTATAAACACGAATTCAAACGTCTGAAGGGTTAGAAAATCATCACTAAATATGGATTGAAATAAATATTTAAAGTAATTTGCTTTTGAAATCATGTAAATTAAAATATTAAATTGGTCGATTAGGAAATTAATTTATTTGCACTAAAGATACATCGACATATATTACATTTCCTCCTAAGATAGTTATAGCTGATATCTATCCAGTCAAGAGGAATAACAATGTGTATCTTGTTCCTGTTTATTTATTTAGTGGGCCGTCTTCTGGAGTCATATTCAGCCAACTTTTCTACCGGAGCCACCAAAATCGTTTGTGTTTTGATCGGGGTAAGATTTATCCACAGAAGTGGGAGTTACATTCTCTGGATCAGACACAGCGGCGACTAACTGTAATATAAATATCACTTGCATAATAAAATCATTCGTTTTATTTTTTAATTGTAATTGACTTGAACGGCTTGAAGTATATTGTCTACTTACTTGAATAAATAATACGAGAAATCCGATTAGTAACAGTTGTAATGGTTCCAAAATCGACATGTTGAGCTAACTAAATAGTCTATTGGAGTTTTAAAAATTTAGTTATTATTTAGAAGTTAAAACTCTTGAATAAATAGAATTGAAAATAGAATTGTTGTGTCTGGTGTTTATATTTAACATAGAATACGTATCAATGAATCAATGCCTAATAAACTATTTCCTGCTGACATGTTAGCAAGTGTGACGTTTAAAGTACAATAGAAGATTTGTAATCAGTAATTTCCACTAATTACCTCACCCAATATCAATAGTAACTTAACTCAAGGTTATTTCATTGATATTGCTGAAATATGAGACAAAGAAAGGTCTAACGAATAGCAGAACCATTAAATTCATTGATGCTATAGCATCAATGATGTATGTACTTTTTCATTGATACTAGTTATATCAACTGACAGAGCGAACAGTAGCACTCCAACTTCATTTTCGTATTCTTAGGTATGAAATAACGGTAATATTATTTAAGCACCGACATTAATGCACCTCGTGATGTCTTAATTATGCGTAGATGAAAAATAAATGCATATTCTTGACAATAAAATAGCGGTGAGGAGTCTCGTGTTTCATGTGTACATACACATATGTCAATTTTAACGTATTTTGCACTACAAATGTATAGTAAAACACTGGTAAACTTGATCGGCTTTGGGTAAAATATCAGGAATGGTTGTTCATGTGTTATAGACCAAAATTAAGAATTGTAGCGTAGCGTTTGCCTGGAAACTATTCCTGTAAATACTTCACAATTAAAGGTAAATTATGAATTATTCACATGTAATTATATTAAGATCAAAATATTTTTTGAATGTATTGTAATATTCGAATATTAAACTAAACATAAACATGTATATAATTTTTGCACATATGTCAATTTTAGTTTCTGGCATACTGACATATCTGTCAAGTGAGTCAAATACCATACACGAGTTTCCGTGTATATTTAAACACGCATTGTCAGTTATAATAAAACAAAAATATGATAATTGGGACTTTGCTTGCATTAAAATATAAATATAAAATACAACATTACAATAGTTTGTTATAAAAATGTATCAAATTTGTAAAGAGACTATTCTACTCGTAGACCTATGCATAATATACATTTAAAGTTCTAACTAAATTGTTAAAACCTACGATTTTCCTCCGTAAAAATAAATCAGTTCTGGATTTTGAGTAAAATAGAACGTACTTTCTTCACATTACCGCAAAGTTCGTAACGCGTATTGAGGAGCAAACCCAAGCTAGTGGAATGAACAAAGAATGAGCCGTTTAGCAACTTTGGGACTCTCACAGTTCCCCAGCATAGAGCGGTACTAGAATACTTTCAATTTGGTTTAAAAGCCGAATATTTTGACAACAAACAGTGTAACAAAATTTTGTAGTAAACAACTAATTTTTAACAGTGTTTTTATTTGGGACAACTGTCAAGTTAATTTATTAAATCAGTATTATCCATTGCACAGTTTTAAAAATAACTGGGCAATTAATTTATTTAAAAAATACCATAACTTCAGTGGAATCTGTTAGCAAGTACGATACAAAAATTAATTTTTGAAAGTTTTTCTTAATAGCGAAAGCGCTTGGGGAACTTTTTATGGTCCCGATTAAATAATAAATGTTAATTAACTAATTGTATGTAATATTTAATTAATGTAGCTACCAACATCATCATCATTACCACCATGAATACAACTAAACCAAGCGATTTGAAACTATGCCTCATCTGCTGCTCCGCCTTCAACACCGCCTCCACAATATCCAGTGACGCTATCAATTGTCGCCAACACTTAATATCCTTCTGCAAATTATTATCCAATTCCCCTCCCCAACCACCCCATCAACTGGAACATCTCCTCCAATCCAGTTTCCCCGGCCTGGACCAATTTCTCGAAGACAGTGGAATGTCAGTCTGTCCGGAATGCCATTGCACAATCACCGTCGCCATGGAAATGGGCACCGAAGCCGAAAGAAAGGAACAAGAAGTTCGAAAACTCCAACAAGAAATCTTAGAAAAAATGACTCAACTTCAATCCGAACTGGATGGCTTTCACGAGGAAATGACCAAAGTGGAAAAGTGCATTGAGAACTCAGACGTATCCTGTTTAATGTACCACATGTCCCAAAGCCCATTTAAGGATGAGGACATCACCAACGGGATTGTTTTAATAAGAAATAGAATAACAGATGGTAAAAATTATTAAATTAATTAATTACATTTTACACTCTTTGAACAATTTAATTTAACGATTTAATTTATTTTTTAGTGATGGTCGACCTACGCAATTTTAAAGACCGTCAAAACCGAATCCTGAGCGCGGACACAAAATTATTTGACCTGGAACAACTGTACTCCCAACCGGAAGTCTCCATTGAAGAAGAGGATGACGATGATGACTATATTTCTTATGTGGCCACCGAAGAACCAGAAATGATTCGAGGTACCGAAGGTCTTCTAGAAGCTGGGGAAGCTCCCATGTTCTTTGGCCATACAATATTTGGGCATGAAGGTGACTACAGATTTGAAACCCCAAAAAAATCCACTAACCCCCAAGAAGAGGCTGATGATGACTTTGTTGAAGCTGACGCTGCTGAGGAAGATAAGGAGAGTGAAAGTGACAATGACTCTGTGGAAAGTTTGTACACGCCCACGCCCACACAAATATATTCAATGAAGCAAGCTGAAGCTTCAAATGAAACGTCAACATCTTCAACAACACCGACGAAAAGAGTACCCAAACCACCACCTCCGAAAAGGGGTGAGGGGGTGTTCAGACAAGAAGTAATTGACCATTGTATACTTCGAGAGAAAACAAGAATACCGGAAATGGATGAGAGTAGTGATCCTTTGAAAAAGTACTTCTTGAGATATGACCCGGAAACGGATAAGCTGTTTGTGGGACACCAGGAAGTGATTGTAAATGAGACCTTGGAGATTTTGGAGTGTACAGAGTGTAGGGTGATGGGGAAGGGGCAGGGGGATAAAAAGCAACATTGGAGGGATATGGAGAAGAATATGGTGGCACATTGTGTTGGGAGACATTTGGGGGGATTTCCTTGTCAATGGTGTAAGGTGAAGAGTAGTAGTTATAGTTCGTTAAAGTTGCATTGGAAGAGGAGTCATGGGGATAAAAGGCTAAGGGGACAGAAGGTACAGGGATATCCGGGAGTGGGAGGGTCGGCGGATGATAAGCCGTATAAGTGTAATATGTGTGACAAGTGTTTTGGTAATCAGGGAGGATTGCAAGGGCATTTTATTAAGAGGCATAGTAAGAGTTTGGGGGAGGGGGAGGTGGAGGTGGAGAAGACGAAGGAGAAGCCGAAGGGGATAAAACCACCGAAAATTAAGGTGAAGAAAGTGGAAGGAGGAGGGAGCGGAGTGAGGGCAGTGGGAGGAAGAGTGGAACCTTCGCAAATAAAATTTGGAATTCCTACAAAGTCGCCAGGGAGGCCCCATGAGTGTCAAGTTTGTAAGTTTGCGTTTAC
>JAQFZG010004305.1:0-11990 GCA_034695465.1 Entomobrya nicoleti
TATTACTATGTATTGCTTATTATTACTATTATTATTATGTAATATGCAGAACGAGTGTAGCGAGTGACTATTACATTTATACTAGCAGCCGTTGTATAACAAGCTAGCAGCATAGCGGCAGCAGCCACACACACACACACAAAAATACACGTATATCTCTGGGCATTACTATATGTAAGTCGTCATTTCTAAGGAAAACGTGTGGAGAAAAGCAGTTTCGTTTGTAATATGGGGGTTTGTTGGAGGAGTTGAGTTGGGAGGGATTGCTGCTGTTACGAGCAACGCCGAGGAGCTCAAGCTAAAATGCTTTCACTCCTCAAAAAAAGAGGTAAGTCAAGTACAAGTTAAGTTACTTTTCTCTCAGGACTAAAAGAACACCGCGATCACGATGATGATGAGGAGGAATAGCATACAATTTTCATACACATATGCCACTAGTCCACCAAACTATATTTATTACTTAGATACAGAGAGAGAGATAAGCATAGAAAATATCATTTTACTGTTATGATTGTATAAAAGTACGTAAACGTATGAGAACGAATGATAATGATGATACTTTAATATTTACGCAAGTAATGTTATGCAAACGTACTCATTTGCTTGGCGGATTCCCTTGTTTTTAGTTTTAAACCGCATACGCTCTCTCATACAACAACAAGACACACACAACCCTAATGTTTCTTCATTAAAAAGTACATTAAGAGTTTAAAAGGGAAGCAGGGCAACATAAATATTTGATGATCACCATGTCATCATCATCGGTGCCATGTCTATGAAGGAAGGATGAAAAGCAGGCAAGGTTACTTTTTGCCACTTTAGATTTTTTTACGAGTACAAAAAGTACACACAACTTTCATTTTCACTCCGCTCATTAAAAATTAAGACAAAGAAAATGGCTATAAAGCAAGATAATTTTTGGTTTACTCACTTACATTAATAAAAATATTTATCGCCATTAAAAAGTTTATTTAAAAACATTAGCAATAAACGTATCTTGTGTTTTGGGAAGGAAGAAGGAGCTTAGCACAGCGCATTTTATTTTTGGGTCAACCGAAATAACCACATTATTTATTTTTCCCTCTTTATTTATTCATTTACTGGTGGGTCTTGGTTACTTCAAGTAACCTTTTTTTTCTCTCTCTATTTTTACATTTTAGTACACAAAAAAGAAACAACAAGCATTTCATCATCATCAGTATCATTGAATTTACTTAACTTGCAAAAAGGAAAGTGTATGGTAAGTATGGGTGGGTATAATAAGTGAAAAGAAAATATGTAGGTTAAAAAGGGAATATAGGCGAGGCAGAGTTTTTTTTGAACATGCAGGCAAGTAGGCACACAGGAAAAGCAAGGCTACTACAGTTTCCACTACTTGGATACTACTACTACACTTGTATAACAACAACAACCAAAATAAAACTTTCTATAAAAACGAAATCGATAAATGTTCCAAAAAAGTAGGACACAAAAACTCTCCTCTTCTCCGCTTCTCCACAACCTCCACTCTTTCTGCTCAACTCAACCTCTCTCTGCTTTTACTCGCTCTACTACTTCACTCCATCCTTTTTTTCGCGTAAAACACAAAAAAAGAAAGAAAAGTTTCTCTGTTACTCCACACCATCAGTTCAGTATACTATCACCGTCATCATCGCCATATACACCAGCCACTGCTATTCATTATTTTATTTTTGTGCTGTTGCAGCAATAAGAACTGTTGTATAAAGTGGTGGTTAGTTGTTGTAGTAGCCCTCGTGGTTGTAATAATGGTGGAGATGGTGGTCGTCGTTCTGATGTTGTTCTGCTCAGTACATAGTATCTCAATGAAGACCAAGGGAAAAACAGCGTAGCTCACTTGCTCAATTCCACCAACTTCCAAAGCTTTCAATTCAACTTTCACTATTTTTTTGTGGTAGACGCAGCAGGGAAGATGATGTGTGCTGGTAGTTTAGTTATTACTGTATACTATACAGGGCAAAAAAAAGTTTTAAAGTTGAATAAGGTGAGTAAAAGCAAAGAAAAGAAAAAAAGAAAACTATTAATGGTGAATAAAAGAGAAGAAGGTTGATGTATGCAAAAAACAGAGTTGAATTTGTAGATAGATGGATGATAAAATGCGTATTTTAAAGGTTTATAGCTTCAAAATAAATTGAAAAAGGGAAACCCACCGTCTAGGCTGGGGTTGTGTACATTACATGATTATTAAAATACGGCGTAGAAAAAAAAATAGAAAGGATAATCTTGGCCAGAGATCATTAATAAAAGCTGGTGATGAGGATATGAAGAGGAATGTCAATAATGTTATATCATCCCGTTGAGTATGCCAGGGGCACTAAAATTCTGAATACACCCAAGTAGAATGAAGGCCACACAGAGAGAGAGAGTTATACACACACCAAACAAGATAATATGCGTTTAGGATATGTATGTCATTTGATATGGATTTCCGGATGGTTTGGCTGTTATGGTGACTGATGAAAATGATTCTCACTTTTTGACTGACTGTGACTTGACGAGGTTAATAAGAGAAAAAAAAGTGAAATGAGAAGGGAAACTGTGGAAGTTGTAAATGTGCATGCAATAAAACTGGCAAGCAGAGGAAATGGAAAGTGAGTAAAGATGGATAAATGTACATACATTTGTATTTAGACTGTAGATTTATTAAGCATTTTGGCTGGCTAATAACAGGAAATGTCCAAAAGACAAAAGTTGAAGTCATGCCATTGCCATGCGATATGTATTTCCCTCTCATGCAATTTCATCAAGAAACGAGAAACGACTTAAATGGTTTTATTTCATTACACTACCAACCAAGTGAGCTAAGGAGCGTGAGAGAGAAATTGAGAAAAGCGAATAAAGAAAAGAGTATCAAGAAGGGAAACAAGTGCTTATACAGAAACATCACAATAGGCCCAACGTCAAAAACCCAACGACCCTATATAACTAAAAGTTCTTTCTCCCTTTTCGTCAGAGACGCCTCAGCCAAGCAGGCTAAAAAAAGGACTTAAGGGCAAACAAAATAAACTAAACTGAAGCTGCTCTATAGGCTGGTCTGATCTTGTTTTTCTTGGTGTGATTGTAAGCAATGATGTTGGCCTTTTGAGGGCATTTGTGTAGGGAAAAGCACTTTATAAATACCACCCCAGGAATAATAATAATCAGTGCATTGTAAATGTCATGAGTAAGTACGGAAAACTTTTAGCACATATAAGTATTGCAAATCATCAAATAATAACGTTGAACTTACCATATTGAAGTGAAATGGAAATTTTGCAGAGTTATTGTATGCCTATTGCCAAAATTAAATTTCAAAAATTCTTTACCGTTTGAAGAGTCACGTGGACGGACAGACATGGTCAATGAGTTCAATAAGTATCAACACGCATTGATACTTCATGATAGGGTGTAACAGTCAAGTCTCAAGTCAATAAGTCAGTAATTACAGAAATGAGATGATAACAATAAGCATATTTTCAGCTACAAAGGGGAAGGAGAGAAAAGTGAAACATATTGTATCGCTTGTTGCCTTTTGTTATACTAGCATGCCTAAAGAGATACTCTGAATTCCAGTGAAAGCACAACATCAAGCCAAATAGAGCTGAAAATGAAATTTCTCTCAAATTGCACCCCGCATTTCCTTCCACAATTGATTAGGTTCTTTTAAGAAAAAAAAATACGACAATGGAATGCTCGACTGGTTTGTTACTAGCTGTTGAACTACTGAACTGATCCTGCATGCTGCTATGAAATTGTTTGCCTGTTGCTATCGAGTTGCATATGTGTTCGCACATACGACACATGTATTTTCTTCTCGTGTCCTCATCTTCTCAGCGTACTTAATTTAATTTCCATGTAATATATTTCCAGTTGAGTTGCCGTTTTAAAAGCCGCTGTATACTCACTATAAACTACTAAACTTGTTTTTCTCAGTTTCAAGGATCATTTATTAGGGCTCGGCATTTTATTGATTCTTAATGAGAATGTGGGAAGGGAGTGTTATAATATGTGACAGTATTAAATGCGTAGTTGTAACAACATTTGTATTCTTTACTTATAGCTATAATTATCATGGAATTTCTACATTCTTTGAATATAATAACAATAAATATTACAACATGTTTATGTACTTTGATTACCACTTTGCCTTTTCATATGGGGCTATGTGATATACCGCTGTTGTTTATTGCTCCTTGTTTGTGTCCTCGCATTATTCCATCCGAGAGAAAATTTGATTTGCGACTTACGACCTTGTGGAACTAGAAAGTAGGCATGTATGTTTGGGGTAAATAATAACAACGGTATATCGTATCATTAACGGCACATTAAACATTAAATTTGGATATAATGATGCATGCAGAGCAATGTGGGTACCAGAATTGCTGCGGAAGAAATATAAGTACTCATTGCATGAGACAACTGGAGTCAAACCGTGAGAGTCAATAAATACTTATTATTATACATATATTCCACCATATATTCAATAATCACGGAGAAAAATTGTCCATCAGTGGAAACTATTTTTTGGCTATGACAATATGACAGGATGATTTGAGGACATGAGGATGTAGAGGGTTCATTACGAGATGTAGATGGGAAGCTCTTTTGTTTTAGATGAGTCCATGTCACAATTTCTCATGATAATATAAAGTTATATTGTTTTACTTACCAAAAGGCTATATATATTATAGTTTTTATTATTTATAAGTTTTTTTTTCGTATTCACATCACAATGAATTATGAAGTTCACCTCATCGTTACAAGGATGGAAGCTCACACAGAATACTGCTATTTTTGCCGTTGTTGCAGTCTCACATTACCCTGAAAGGATGTCTGGAAAATTATTGCTTGCTAATTATGCAATTTTTAAATCCATAAATTTAAATTCATGATTGTATAGAAATGGAATATTTTTGAGGAATTATTGAAAATTTCTAAAGGCTAACCAAAAATTAAGTTGTAAATGTACATTGTACATGTAACTTAATACATGAAAAATAATTCAGCCTCATAAATGAAATGATTTAATGAAAAGACTGGCTGCTATGCTGTTTACTGGTGTTCAAAATTCGATAATGATGTGTCAAATTCAAATGCATTTGTTTCACGTTTGGATGAAAATGGATTACGATTAATATGAAAAGATGATAATGGTGAAGCTAAAAGGTTTGCTCTGTTCTTGTTCTCCTAGACAGCAAACATGTTCTATTTAATGTCAGCAAACAACAGCCTCTGTGGAGGTTTCCATGGTCTTCTTCGTCATGTTAAATTTCATGGTTAAGTGCTTTTCATGGTTAATTATAAATTGCTTATGTGAAAATGGGTTGATTTATCGTTATGTGCTTCATGATAATTACGACATGTATATGATATTTGTTAAAAAGCGGGCAAATGGCCCCACTTCAATGTGTCTGTCAATGTTGGTTTATTTACACCGCATTATCATTAACTACTAGTCGGCATTTAACCTTGAGGGGTGGGAATTAATCGTGACGGTTGTTAGTACAACTTAAATTCGTATTTGAATATTTCCAAGGTAAAAAAGGCACAGAGTTGGTCACAAAAATGTTTTAATTTTTAGGCACCTTTTTTAAGTGTTGCGCAAATACAAAACCAAAAAATCTCGGAAACGTAACTTGTAATACAATGTAGGTAACTACTAATTTGTGAGAAAATGAGAGCTCTTGTTCTAAGATCTAAAGGTCATAATTTGTAGTGTGGGAGTGGGAAATGAATTTGCGTATAAGATGAACTTTACATGGTGACGGGAGTTCATGTAGGTAAGGGTTCGTTCGTTCATGCGTATGTGCTATTTTTGATTCTGTTTTCCATGGAAAATGAAATCATGCATGTAATGAGAAGAAAACAAGATGCATTTGATGAACAGACAGATAAGCTGCTTTAAGTGACTTGAGATTTCTACATTTGCTTGCGAAAAAGATTAACTTTTTCTGCATTTCTGTTGCTTTGACGTAACAACTGAAATGTCAACTAGTGGAGTAATGAACGCTAGTATAAATTAAAATAAGAAATTTTATCTATTAACACCAGAAAAAAACGCCAGCTAATATAACTTGAACATGATTATCATAGGTCACAACAGTGAAAATGAACGTTTCTATCAGACTTCCTTTTACTTATCATTATCTGTAATCTGTGGTACACGGTACACAACACCATAATAATACGATACAATAAAGCAAATATATGTAAATAAATAAATATGTCATCGAGATTATTATCTAAGCATCCTTGACTTCTCACTCACTTAAATTTTATTTCTTAAATAAGAATAATTTGCGGTTTCTGTCTTAACTCTTTGTTTTCGCCCGACGATTTGGATTTGATGGTGACTTGATACGGAACAGATGAATATCTAATGAGTTACAGATCTCAATACAAACTTTGCTGCAGTAGAGCCACAAGTCGATGCAGACCCACAGCTACAGAGTGAAATTATAGAAAAAAATTGAATTAGTGGACCAATATTACATCAAAATGAAATGTACATTAATTAGGTCACAATAATACAGTCAAGTAGGTCTTTGTCTTCATTCTTCTTTGTCTTTTTAGTCAGCATATTGAATGAAGTTGAATTAAGTGAGAAAATGTTATTAAGAACGACTCTTCTGTATTATTGTGTGCCTGCTAGTTTAATTCTCCGTTCCTACAATAATTCTTTCTGGTCCCGACATAAATGTTGACAAGCAAACAATTATACAAGCGACTGGGTCGAAGATATTGTAGGAAAGGTTGAGTTCATTTATAGTAAAAATCTTACCAAGCTGAAGCAAAGGAGGTATTTTTCAGGAACAGGAGTGTTAAAGTACTGATTGACGAACATTAAGAAAGGACCCAGCAGAGAGGAATCCATGTATTCCATTTCACTTTTGGTCATGTGTGCAACCTGTCAACCCAAAATAAAAAGAATTAATAATAGACCAATACAAAATACACAATATAAAAACTCTAAAATTAAAGACTTTTGTAAGTGTGCTTCTTACCACCAAACGGTTGGTCACTTTGGCAGCGATCAAACCAAAAGTGAGAATGTACATCGCGGGTTGTGAAGCGTAGATCCCACTGTCAGGACCATTTCCAGCAATGATCATCGCAGGTAGAAGAACCAGGCTGAAAGGAATAACAGGGGAGAGCACACTAGTTCCGGCAACTGATGAGCCATTCTTACCAGCCCCTTTGTACAAAATGGCCTGGAAATCCCACACTAGTGCACGGAGGGCACCTGATAGAGCAACAGCGACGTAGATCACGTGACGAGGTAGGTTCATGTCAGTGAAGAGTGACTTTGTCCAGAAACTAGATCCAAAGTAGCCAGATACCAAGTGAACAATGATTATTCCCATTTGCGCCTCAGTCACATCAATGAAGCCAAATCGCAGTGTTCCAGAAACATAGGTCTGCCAATGTGCACCATAGAAGAGAGTGATGGCACAGAAGCACTGCAGAAACATTAGCTTTGGAGCAGCGCCTAGTTGAACAGACGCACACACCGCGAGAGAAACAAACACGGTGGAGATTGAATCACATCCATGGTCGAATAATTCCCCCAATGGTGACGAGGAGTTTGTTCGACGAGCTTGCTTCCCGTCGATGGCATCCAAACTCTGGTAGACGAACAAACCCAAAGCACACAAATAACATGCCCAGCCTGGAACCTGTAATAAATTAAAACAAACATTTTTGTTTACAAAAGTTCAAAGTTACAAAAACAGATTTGAAATCGTTTATACTAATTGACTACATTGTAATTACACTTACTTCTTGCTGACAATCCGGACTATAGTAAATTAGTATAAGGCTGGTTAAAACATTGACTATTAGACCCAGAATCGTTATCAAGTTGGGTGCCAGCCACATGGGCACCTGCTTCACCAACCAGTTCCACCAATGCTGAAGCACCGGATCAAATAAGCTGGCACTGCTAGCACTGTACTTATGCTCCTTCAACTTCTTCAGCTGTGCCGGGGTCAAAATCGGATCCTTCCTCGTTAGCAGGAACATCTTGACTCCAGCGATTCCCTTGATCCTCCACACTAGTTAACTACTTAACGACTTTCTTCCCAAACTCCAAACAATATACCAGACCACTTCCAAGAATTTCAAGAAAACAGCTGAGTAAAAAATCCTTCCTCAAAAATTATTCCTCCTCCAATCCTCGTTCACAACGCACTTGTAACAATTAGTTAAAGTAGGTTAGCCGCACTGATTTCCCCAACTCAATTCCAAATCTTCTTCACCTTCTCACGGATAATTCCCCTGCCTGATGTCAACGGTTATTAACGCTAGGCGCCTAATTATCTATTAAAGCTCAGAAAACACAACACAAGAATCATATTATCATTTATAATCTTGTTCTCAATCACAGCCGAAAGTACAATACAGAAAGAAAAAAAAATCTCTCTCCTTTCCTCACACTCAACTCACTCGCAGTTTGTATTTCTTTTTTAAAACAGCAGCAGCCAGCCTGACGTGCTCATTTGATTTGCCTCTGTTCTTTACTTTAAAAAAATACTTCCACACTCACACATTCTCTCATCATCATATCTCCTCTCTCTCGTGTAAAAAATGAACAGTTGTTGTAGTTTTGCGTGTGAGTGTGTAAGTATAAGTATTATAGTCAAGTGGCAGAGCAGAGAGAGCTCTCGCCTGTTCTGTTTATAGTTTGAACACACTTCTTTACTAGTTTACTACACAAAAAATAGTTATGTTTTTTTGAGTTGGCGGAGAGTGAGTGAGTAAAGCGAAAGGAAAGGATTGGATGGATGATGGTAAAACTGTAATGAGTTTTTACTACTTCTTCGTAAACTTCTTTACCAGCAAAGAGCAGAGCAGCAGCAGCCGATTCACATTCACATTAGTCAGTTTTTAAGTATGCGAGGAGGAGGCGAGAGCACTATGTATCACCAGAATGTGATCAGATCACACACACCACTTTTTACACTAACATGAGAAGAGCATTGTTATCATTGTTCAACTTTTTTTTATCGTCAGTGTTCTCTATGCTCTGCTCTGCTAAAGGCTAATATCATATCAGTCAAAACGACAAGTGAGTAAGTAGTTAGTGCCAAACATGAGGAGAGAAGCAGTATGAAAAAAAGTATTACGCCTGTTTATATACGGTGGATGAATGTAGCGGAAAGAAATTTATGACATTGATTTTGCACCTATTCAACACTCTTGAACGCAACGTAATGAATAATACTTGATGACTAAAAAAATATATTCGTTCAATAACTCAAATTACGTTAGTTATTTCTTAGCGGGTTTATACTGCAGTAATGGCATGATAGACAGACAGACTAACAAACGCAACCATCTTATAATGTAGCGAAAGCTGTCTCTTTTCTGACTGAATATCGTGGAACGGTATCATCATATCGCGGTGCTCTCGGTCTGTTCTGTTCTTTTTCTTCTAGTCAGTCGGTGTCGGTGTGTGTGTGTTGTAGTGTGTCTGTGTACACAACTTGTACGATGCGTAATGTTCATACAGCAATTCATTTAAGAACATAGGATTCATAGGAATGCACACGACGACAATGATATTATGCATTGCATACCTTTCACCTTTTTACTGAACGGCTTAATTTTCATTCCTTGTCTATGTCCAATCTGATGTGATGCGATGTGGATGATGACGACAAGAGGAGAGATGACATGATGAGCTGAGCTCTTTTTTCTGCCTACTGAAATACCTAACTACTTTACTATCACCCACCACCACCACCGTTTTACTTTGTGTACATCATCATCATCATCATATCAACCAGCACGTCATGCTTCTTAATAAAAGCAACCTTTCATATTTTTTTATGAAGACGAGTTAAATGCGTGTGGTTGCTTAATATTTATATAGCGTGTAGTAACCAACAGAGAGATACGTAGGGAACATTAAACATTTAAATGCTCTGCTCTGTTCTGACATAATAATGATGACGAGGTAGTTAGTAAGTAAGGTTGAAGGTAGTAATCATAGTTTATGGAGAAAAAAATATGCTTTAACTGGCTTTTTTAGTTTAAAAAATTATGTATGTTCACATGTAACAAGTAAAAAACATGTCGTGCTTATGCTCATATTAGAATTTTGTACTTTTTTCATGAAAATGGAATCAAATTGTAGGTTTTGTAAAGTACAAAAAAAATTATAATTTAAAGTCACGTGGTATTTTTTACTACCCCGCCTTAAATCCCAGACACAAACATGCCATTTTTTAAGTCTGACTGAACTGAACTGAACTATGTTAAAAAGCAAAGTGTAATGCTACTTTGAATGATGATGTGACTTAAACTTTAATTCACAAATTGAGAGAAAAGTTCAGTTAATGCAGCAGTTAGTATATATTTTGATGCGTTGATATATTTATCATTCCATTCATCATAAGTCCCAAAACGTGTTCTCTAGGATGATCAATTGAAGATACATTTTTAATGTATGGTAAATTATGTACATTTAAAATGGGATGAAGGAGAAAACCTTGGGAAACATGATATTACATATATTATGATCTTGATCTCGCTCCTCTAGATTTTACTAAGCACACAAAACTTAAATACTTACGCATGATATTACTCTGAGTAATGCTTGCAGCGTTTTTTGTTAATTTTAGGAAAATACTGGGATTTTTTTGAAATGGAGAATGAATCTTCGAGAATCAGTGGGTATGGTTGTATGTGTATGATCTCTGATTGATTCAATTCTATGACATCATCATCATCATAACTTTTATGAACTGCTAATTCCAATTTCTACTCAGCCTTTTATCTAGACGTGTGTGTTGATTGTTGATGTGATTTTTTTCTCTTTCAAAATGGTTTTTTCTTGTTGAGAGATGGAAAATATGCCATTGAACAACAACGACCACGTTGCGCATACAAACTTTCAACTTTATGATGTTGTTATGGATGATGATGATGGTGGCCGTTGGTATTTGGTGGTGGAATGCAAGCATGGTGGATGGTGGTGGCATAGTGTTTAGCCTTGTGATAATGATAATCCGTTTAAAGATGATAAATGTTTTATATTTATGATATGCTATGATGAATGGCGTGTAGGCTTCGGTTTGATTGTACACATGACAAGTATAACGTTAATAAAAATTGCATAAATTAATTGTGACCATATTATCATTAACGTATTATGGTATAGGTAATTTAAAAACAAACTATTAAGTGCCATGCGGGTTTTTTGCCCTAATTTGAACTACGTCATTTACAAGGAAATTAACAATGGCTATTCTCTGGAATTTTTCTCTAATGAACAATATAATGCATGTCAAGTTTATGTTATTAACCTAACTTTTCCTGTAATTTTTATGCGGCAAGGCTAGACTTTAAAAATAACAATAGGCTAAACACCTGCGAAACCACGTGTCAGGTCAATAGTCAATAATAATGACTAATGACTTTTCATTTCATTTGAAGTATTAAAATGCAAGACTTGTTTTTTAAATGATCATATTATTACACGTGTTATAATGAAAAGTCTAAGAGATTATGTAATAAATTAAATACCGCCAACCGCCACGTCACACATGATTGCAAGAAACTTGAATGAATGATGATAATTATTGGAAAAAAAATAAAACTTACCTCTCTCCAGCTTCACTTAAATAATTTGACGATGTTGAACTCTTCTTCTGTCTGATTAGATCATTGGAGCAGAACGGGATGACTAAAGTTGAACAGTTTTAATATTTAATATCAGTCCGCTGATTCAACAAGCAAGTCAAGGAAAAAACAACGTGTTCTATTCCTAGTAAACCGGTCGGTCAGTCAGAAGATTGAAAGTCCGGCATACGCAAAATGTGGAATGAAGAGAACTGCGTTTGTTTAATACCTTGAAAATGACAAGACAACCGAGAAGCGAGCGACAGAAAAAAAAGAGACAGAAAAAGTGTGTAATATTACCATTTCCAAAGAGCTCTGCAGTCTGCAGTCTGCACCTGTAACCATTTCGACACAAATCACACCACCAT
>JAQFZG010004306.1:0-11988 GCA_034695465.1 Entomobrya nicoleti
TTTACACCCACTAATGGGTAACCTGTTGAGTGGCATACGTACAGACGCGTCGCGTGCATGCACGCTTTCTCCTAACTCCTAACTTTTGCACTGGTCATATCAAAAATGGAATTGGGTGCTCAGAGAGAAAGACGTTGTTTTGTACTTATTTCAAATATCACCCTTTAGTGTGTCAGCGTTGTTTCCGCGTAGGAGACATCAGCCTTTTTTATCTTACCTCGAATCACCCACATAAGCATTTTCATCCTTAACTGATGCAGTGACGATTATTTTATGTAGTCTTCCTCTTCCTGTTTAATGTATCTAACCTAATGAAAGAACAGGCTTTCTAACATCGTTGGAAAATTACATTTCCTTGTATTTATGGTTGTTTGTATCCCTTCAAGAAAGTTGCGAACCTTCTTGTAATAAAACTGCATTCCTGGTTTAGTCATATGGTCTTTCTGAAGGAACGCATTATAGTAAATGCGATGATTTGCGGTAGACGAATCTAAGAAATCAAGGTAGTAAAACCCGGTCTTCGCATTAAAAAGGCACATTCAGAATGGATAACGGTTGTTAATAAAAAAGGATTTATAGTAAAGTTTTGTAGAGCTTTATGCACACGCCTACTTAGGGCATTTGAGTTTGTGTGGGTAGTGGGTGCGATGAATCGCATGGGTATGTTTATGTGAGTGAAGGAAGCAATGTTTTATAAACATTAGAATAGCTTCATAACACGTAGTTTTAGAGGTAGAGAAATAAATCGCGTGGGTAGAGGTAGCAGGGGTGAAAGTAGGCGTAAAAATTGATAAAGATTCACAAGTCGTTTTTAAGATCAGATCAGAATCAGTTCGTTATTTATTATTTGGATTGGATAAGCAAAGGCTAAAGCTGTCAATGGATTGGAAATAATGATATAAAACTCTTCATAACCCTCGCATGGTCTAATGAAGAATGTTTTTATAACCGTATTTTCATGCGAAATCGGTTTCATGCGAACAGAATCCCCTGGGCGTATGATCTTTCACTGCGGGTATTTGAACTGTTTGAAGGCATTTCTGCTGACTTTATTTTGCATAAACGTGCAGGGTTTTTGTCGAAAAAATACGTTTTCAGATGAATCTACCTTTGTTTTTTAGCAAAGGGTTTTAATTTTTCTTTAATATTGTATCATAAAATTCACCAGTTTGGGAGGCACAATAATTCAAATTGAAAGCAGTGTGCAAATATTGAGAAATACAACCCTTATATAATCCTAATACAAGCAACGAAACATATTATCATCGAGGCTTGAGTTTTACTAATATATTAACTACTCTCAAATTTTGTTTGAAATTCAGTCATACAAACCGGTAGAGAAAACAGAAGATATATAAATTTCGTCATTTGTGTATCTCCTTCCACGATCACAGTATGTATTGTAAAACAATCAAATTATATGCAGACGATATATCGTAACATCGTAGTTACATTAAAGAGAGAACGCTTTCTCTCGCCATGTATAGTAACGAACATTACAGCACTCAAGAAGATGTTACGCAGATCAGACTGTTGTGCACTGTGCAGTACAATAAATATTTAGTCTATTTTTGGTTTATCATGATAGTTCATATGTACAGTTTGGTCATAAATAATTTAATAATAAATCAACTTTTCCCGTCAGATTCCAGGTTGTTCGTAATATTTTCTCAGTACGCAAATACTAAACGATATATAACTAACATCTATCGAAAGTTAATAATCTATCAACTATCGTAAAACCTATGTATAGTAAATCGTGCTTTAAGCTCTTTACAATATAACAATCTTTGTCATGAATTTCAATGCGTAATTTTTATAAAATGTTTTACCCTACAACCAACCTTGTTTAAAAAAAGACGAATCAATTCACAACATGTATTTACTTTTACTCTAAATTCCCAAGGACATGGAAAAAGGAGCGGACAACCACCACTGGTTTCGTCTGGTTCTAGTGAGGCTGGCGATGGCAGTGATCTTCCTGGTCAACAATGGAATAGCCTGGAAGGAGATCGACGTTGGAAACTTTATCCAGAACAATCAGTTTCACTTACAATGGGGAAATCTCCTGAAAAACAGGCCATAAAGTATGCTGAAACCCCCTATTTCAAGGGCGCTTTTCCCAATGCTCTGTTGATGCAAAAACAACTTTCCAAATCGATGAGTTTGCGCCCCCGCATGCAATACCCAATTATGTATGAGCAAAAAGTTGCAAGAATGAATCAACCACTGGAATTCAATAGCCGGAACGGCTTGGATGATGCTTTGGTATTGACGGATTCAGGAACTTCCTTACGCGAAATTTTTGCCGAACCACGTATGGCGCCATCTGCAGGTTAACTATATTTCAATAATAATATTTATGCAAATAACCTCTCCGATAATTTATAAATTTTATTAATGGGCAAACATTTTTTTGAAATACATTTTGCTATAATAATTGTTTCTTGCTTGTATTGTGTTTCCTATTACTCAACAATAGTTCTGAAAAGGAATGTTGTAGAGGATGGATTAGGAAATATTGGCGGCACCGAGGAACCAGAGATATCCTCCAATGGTTTGGACTCAGGCTCAGTAGCCACTTTCTTCCGTGATCGCAAGTCTACTGGAAAGGGTTCAGTTGCAGAAAGTTCAGAAAAAGATATAAGGTAAAGTTTTTGTATGGTTCTTTAAAGCGACTGAAACATGTATCATTATTTTGACAGTTGAGCACCCGACTTTGGATTTTTCCAGGTATTCATAATCCTACTGCATACAAATAAACAAAGAAAATCTATCATCCACAAAAACCCCAAAACATGTTATTTTATGTTGCTCACATGAAATCATGAAATGGCGTGGTTTGCCCCTGTCAATAAATTCATTACTTATTTACACGACTGTGTATGCTTTACCAAGGAAAAGAATTGACTCCTGTACTGAATTGAATCAATACTGTAAAACGTAACTCTTAATTGATGGGAAACGTAATTGTAGAATGGAATTGTAGATTTAGTTAATTTTAAGTTCAGTTTTTTGAAATGATGAGGCATTATGAAAATGTACGTGGTCAACTATAAGTAATTTCTGCAAAATAACTAAAATTTAAATTAACCGTCAAAACGAATCACAAAACCGAATTGTGTCAATTATAGATTATAAATCTGGTGAATTGCATATAATATTATCAAAAAATACTGAAACTAATGAAATGATTCTTGTGGTGCTTTCAGATACTCAAACAACCGTGACGGAAATAACGACATCAAAGGCGCTCCTCAAAGATTACAACCCAATAATATATTTGATATGTTGTCTCAGTCACAATACAGTCCAGGCAGATATGGCTTTCCAAAAACATTGGTCTATTAATGAGTTTTGTTTCAAACAAATCCCTAAGATTTTGCAACAAAACATGATACAGTTTAAAACAAAAAAAAATGCGTCAATAAAAATATTTGTCATCTGAACTCTGATAACTCTGATACATAGATAAATATATTACGTAAATATTGGTAGATTGTAGCGTCAGTCCGTAAAAATTTAGAGGATGGCTGTCCATGAGGTAAATCCAAATGTTTAATAAGAAATATATATAGCAATAGTCGCTTAATCATTAGAGGTGTTAAAAATTTACTATTTGCTTGCATTGAAATTGCAATGTTCGTAGGTTTAGCGAGTGTAAGTGTAACTACTACCAATTGCTGATTTTACGAAGAGTTTAAAGGCACACATCACATAGCCAATTTATTTTCCAATATTTCGCGTAACGAAAAGCTCTAAATATTTATTTGAAAAAATAGAAGTTTCGTTGAAGATGGTTAAAAATAAGAGTAGTAACTATACTTAATACCAAAGCTCATAAGCTACTTGTAATGCTGTAAGCTACTCATAATGTCAATGTATACCTCATATTGAGATAAAACAAACTATAAAATGGAAAATTTGTAAATGACAAAATATTAGAAAATATGTAAGTAATGAAAGTAACTAATACGTAAGTATGGATCATATATTAAATTTAAAAAAATAACAACATGTACTGTTTAAATAAATGTAAATGTTTGTATCAAAACAGTTTCAACTTTTACTTTATATTTATATGTTTAAATAGTGTGTAGTTTACATATAACGTAGGTAAAAACAGTGTTAACTTTAATAGTAAAAATAAAATTATTCATTGGATTCGCTCCATTGAATCAATTAAATGAAACTAAAATATATTGCGGCAAATTATGAATGAATTAATGCTTCACAGAATACTTAGGACTAAGACAACAAATGTGTGCTAAAGCAATTGCATGTATGCATGCATAGTGAACTGTTTAAATTTCTAACAGGTCCACTTGAACGGTGACTTTTTTGTTTTGGTCCATCTCCATTAATTGATGTAACTCATACAGTTGAACTTTAATTGTATTTTTGGTGTATGCATTTATTTAGCATTTTTGGGCTACCAGTTTACATGTAACGCATGTTTTCAGTGTATGGCTAATTTAGGATCGCTCATTCATGAGCCGTGTATCCGTGTATGGCTATAAAGTATATTTACCTATTTTAAAAGAATTGTCAAGTTTAGTACATATTCGTAGTCTATTAGCCTATTATAAGTTATCATAGTATATTGCAGCAGTAATACTACATCGTTTATTAATAGAACAATTAGAACATTTAACAAATCTATGTACTAACTCTGGAAATGTTTAATTTGGAATAAAGGAATTTATGGATACAATTATTACCAATGATTGATTCAAGCAAATATTAACACTTCTTTGTGTTGAAATGATTGAATTATCTAGCTTACGCATTATGATGATATTCTCGTCTGTAAAATGAAATTAGCTATTTTCATGGCTGAGGTGTTCATTTTAGCTTACCAGTAACCGACTGTCGCCTCCTCGCCTCCAACGAAAAATAAAATCTTCACGAATACATCACCTGATATCTGACTTATAATAATATGAGAGCTAGGTTTCCATGTATATGTCTACCCATCTTGATGCAAACATGCAAACTTGGGTTTCCGTTGTCAAGAATTCTCTAGCAAAAGACGTCCCCTCGGAATAAACTTAAGAAGAGGGATCATCATTTAAAATACATGCGATGCAAAACATATTTACCAAGTACTAGAGGTTTCGGAACCATAGAGTTTCGTTTCGAACAATACAAGGACAGAGCTGATCACCACCGTCATTTTCCCAACAAATCGCTAATTATTTACTAACCCGAGTCAAAAATTAAAAAAGTAGTTTCATGAGGGTTTTTTCCAACCGTTTTTCTTTACAATGAGTATAACTTCATTGATTTTACTCAACACACGAAGGCGTCATAATAAGATCAAAAATAATTAAATCATAAATTAGATGGGTTTGAGATGATGATGATGATCTATTTGGGCTGAAATTCTCTATAAAGTTTGTATAATCGTAAGATAAATCGCAGCCATTATATGATGAGATGTCTACTGATTCCTAGCTGCTGATTATATAGTAAACTTATAAAATATTTTTCGTATATTTCAAAATACATACAAATAATCTTTTACAGGTAGTCTGTAAAAGTTAAGTAGCATAATTAGCTGATAAAAAATACATATAAATGTAACATCGTGTGGCCTTCAGCAAAGTGCATGACTGATTACAACTCCACCTCAACCAAAAACACGTGCAGAACTAAAGAATCCTTATCCTGTCAAAATGGCACTTGTCTTCTTCATAAATACGGTAAAAATTCTGGTATAGGCAGAGGTTCGTGTGGTTCGGAACTAATTTGCATTACCTTAAAATGCAAGTGTCATAATCAAGACTACCAAGTTTATGACTATGAGCAAAGGGCATGTGTCTCCCTTGTCGGAGGACCTTGTACGGTACCCACTCCACCTAGTCTTTCCTCAGTTTTGGAGAAATTACAGAGAAGAAAGAAGTAAATAAGACAACTATCAAAAATAATTAGAAAATAGTACCTGCCCCATCTAAAAAGGCTGACAAGAAACTTGCTGATACGACGAAAAAGGAACAACCAAAAGCAAGAAAGACGGCTAATGCTCCTAAATAGGGTGAAAAAACGACAACGGAAGTATCAGCGAAGAAAATCCGTACACAAAAGCCAGTTTCCTCTGCCAGACTCAACTTTTTCACAAAAAGAGCTATTTCTCCACGCGAATGTGAATATGACAAAGGTTACATTGAAACAAAGAAGGGAAAATGTAGTCTTCCTTATAATGCCACATCTACAGCATATAGCAATGCTGCATGTAAATGCACTCTAGAAGACCAACATAGAAAAGCTTATGTCGCTCGATAACTATTCGTAGCAACAACACGACATGGCATGCCAAAAACGGAAACGCTTTTACTTGCAATTGCAATCTATTGCTCTATCTCTGCTCCCGACCATGTATTTTTTCATTGATTTATTTCGTTGGTTGAATTTTGATTGTAAGTAATTGGATAATTTCTAAAAGCAATTATCGTATTTGCACGAATTTAGATTGACTCGAAACAGGTAATATTTACATTTTATAGATCAATTGGAAATGATTTTCACAAAAGAATTCAATTTTAGTGATCAGAACTCAGCATGGGTAAACCATCAGCGACCAGAAGACGTTTGAGGGCGAGTTTGAAAATAGGAAGAGAAAGGATGCAAAGAAAAAGAACGGAGGTGATGGAAGCTGTGGAGGTGATGGAGGCTGTGGAGGTGATGGAGGCTATGGAGGTGATGGAAACTTTGCATAATGATACCGAGAGTGACCAATTTCATGATGTAAATGTTCCAACTGGTAGAAGGATTCTATCCGTCACAAGCTTGGTGGAAAGCGTTTTTGCTATTTCTCAACATGTCAAGGATTGTCGCTTACTTAACTTCAGTTTTGCAAAGGAAATTAGGTGTGGATTGCAAACCGAATTAACTTTCGAGTGCCGGTGTGGGTATACTATTTCGTTTAAAAGCGACACTGGCGAAGAAAACATGTCGTGCAATCGTGCCTACTCCGTTGGATGTCAACTAGCGCCTGTTGGCTATGAAGCAGCCACCAGCCTTTTGACAGTTATGGACGTCCCTTCTCTTAGCAAAGGCTTTCATGCGAAATGTAAGTTAAAAACATACGAAGACATTGCATTAGCATCCGATGAAACAATGAAAGCTGCTGGAGAAGAGGAAAAATGTTTAGCTGAAGAGGCAGCTGAACATGTTTTTGTAAATGGGATGAAGTATCCGGCAATAATGGTAATAGTCGATGGTGGATGGAGCAAAAGAAGCTACGGACACTCTTATGATGCAAAGGGTGGGACCACTGTCGTAATCGGAGCAAGAACAGGAAAAGTTTTATCATGCAAGACCCGAAATAAGAATTGTCAAATCTGCACGATAGCCAAAGGCAAAGATGTTCCTCCGAAGGAACATGACTGCTACAAAAATTGGAGTGGACCATCGACTGCCATGGAGGCAGATATGCTTAATGAATCGTTTCGAGAAAGCATCAGTACGCATGGATTGGTCTACTCTCGATTTGTGGGTGATGGTGATAGCTCTGTATACTCAAAAATTATCAACACATATGATAGAATCGAGGTCGAGAAAATCGAGTGTCTTAACCATGCAATGAAAAACTTCCATAAAAAGCTTGTGAACATCTCCTCTAATAAGATACCGGGAATCCAAGTACCTCAAGAAGAAAGACGAATTTTAGGAATCAAAGACAGATTTAGTAGAATAGGAGGAGGGATTATGTGCGCCATAAACCATCATGCGAACAATAGAAATATCGAAAGCTGGAAACTTCTCAGGGAAGACATCATGAATTCACCCTCTCACATTTTTGGCGATCACAGCAAATGTAAGGAGTATTTTTGCCCACATGATAGCGAAAGAAGAAAGGAGAAAAACTTGGTGTTGGATATGATGAAAACTGCAATATGGGTTGAACTAAACAAGGCAGTCACAAAATTAGCTAATATGTCTAAAAGCCTGATTGAACGCATGACTTCCAACCCAGCGGAAAGCTTCATGTCTCGCTGTAACAAGTTTATGGAAGGCAAAAGGAAAAATGTTGGCCAAGGATTTTTGTATAATATGCGTATCTTATCGGCTTTGTTATCATTCAACACTTCTCCATTCTGGATATACGACCTCTTCTCTACTTGGCACGATAAAGAACCATCAGCTCAGTGGAAAACTAGACGAGATAACTTGTACAACAACGGGCACCAAAATGCAGCAAAGAAAAGTAGACGTAGACCCCAATTTTCGTTCCTTAAGCCTCGACTTGGTGATCGCCATTACGGATCGGATCCCACTCGGCCTGATTTAGCTGCAGATGAGTTGGAAGTTGGAGTGTCGCAGCTGCGAAGTTCTGTGCAAGTAGATAAACTGGAACAAAGCCTCATAGAGCAAGAAACCATGACTCAAGCGGACAGTCAATTATGGTACTACGAGCGCAAAATAAGAATAACAGCATCTGATTGTGGTCTTATAGCAAAAAGGCGACCCACGACCAGCAGCAAGGGCATATTAGATAAAAAATTGAAGAAAGGTAACAGAACAACAGCAGCGATGCAGTATGGCAAAGACAAGGAGTCTGTTGCACTATTCGCCTATATTCAGAAAACTGGTGTTGATCCTGGTACCGTAAAACAAGCTGGTCTGGTTGTCTCTGAAGAAAACGGCATATTTGCAGCCTCGCCCGACGCATTTGTTGGTGAGGAAGGGATAGTGGAAATAAAATGTCCCTGGAGCTGCCGGGATGGATCTGCAGCTGAATGGGACCCTATTAAAAATAAGACTGGTATTCCAAAGCTAAAGCGCGGACATAACTATTACTACCAAATTGTTATGCAACTCCATGTCACAAACAAGAGCTGGTGCGATTTTGTGGTGTGGACGCCGCAATTTTTATATATTGAACGGATACACAAGAACGTTGAAACCGAAACACTTTGGAATGAAGTATCACCAATTCTGGCTTCTTTTTGGGAAAATGATTTGGCTCCGGAAATTGTTGACTCAAGGGCCGAAAGGAATAGACCATACAGATTTGCTGAAGAAAATATTCAAGAGTCAACGGAGGATAGTCACATCGATTCATAGTTTCATTAGGGTATTGCTGCGTGTTTAGGCCATGCTAAAAGACCTAACACCGGCTCATGGTGTAAAACTTGAGGTTTCTTTTGAAACACGCCGTCCCACAGGCATTAAACCGGGGGACTTAGGCTAGCTTGAGTCGACGGTTGATGCTACCGTCCTGATGACTATTTCAATAAGCGCTTTTTATCTAGTTGCTAGTTTAAAAGTGTTTATACAAACGATAGCAGGAGATATCCTTACAATATCTCCTGGCCTATAGCAAGGCGAAACTCAAGCGAGCATATATAGATGCTGACTAAACCTATCGGTCATTGACCTCAAATAAATTTATTTCAGTAAAAAACACACATTCAATTTTTTTCTACAAGTTGTTTTCAACACGCTTATTTTTATACATACAGCTTTGTACAATCATCTCAGATATTTTAAAATGGAAGCCCGTTTACGTTCCAATTATTTTGATCCCAGATGGGGATACGTGAAACCTTATCAGGTTCTTGGTGTCTCAACCAAATCCACTTTGGATGAGGTCGTTCGCGGTTTCCGGAGAAAGGCAATGCAGCTTCATCCGGACAAGTGTAAGGATCGCGATTCCACTGAAGAATTCAAAATGTTATCGGTGATATACAGATATGTTGTGGAAGGAAATTACAAGGAATCTCCACTTCCAAAAACAAGTCGGTCTCGCTCCGCTTCGCCAGATTCTTCTCGCTTCAGGAAAACTCCTTCTCCTCCACCACGGCCCCCATCGCCAAAATTCAAGACAAGGAAAACGGACAAGTGCAAGTTTCGATGTCAAGTTTGTGGGAGGTTTTTTCACACTTCTCCACCTTGTCTGGATCACCAGCAACGCTGCAACAACACCAAAGCATCACGAAAGGGAGCAGCGAAATCTAGGCAGCCGCGCTAGACTTCAGATCTAGAACTTTAGTTTTTTGTTATTGTCGTTCCACAGACTTTAAACAGGGACGCCATCGTAAGATGTGTGACATTGGGCTCATTGCCCAAATTGTGTAGGAGTCCGTTGCTAAATCAGCTGACGCCTACTCATTCCTGGATCACTGTCAGCAGCAGGTCAAGTCGGATGTTGTAGCTTTGCCATTGTTCTACCCAGTAATGAGTCGCCTTGACCTTTACTATACAAGTATGGATATTTCCCATGCGAAACCAACGGATGGGAATACAGGATAACGAAGTTTACTATGATAGCTGCGTATGGTTCAATATGACGATGCTGGGTCACGGATTTGGGGACAAGCTAACCAAGTATTCCATGATTCCCGAAAATGGAATACAAAGAGTATGCCGGATGTCGTTTTACGACAGATACAGGTATGTGAACAAAAGAAAGTTTGTCATTTGAAAGCAACCATAGTTTGTGTAAAAATATATTTGATTTTTGTACTATTTTGCATTTATTGCAGGTAGAAGTGGTGTTAGTTACGCAACACTTACGGATAATTCAACTTTCATGTTTACTGCATCGTGTCATGATGATGATCAAATGACCTGGGGTGTTACCATTAATCAATAAGCAGCCCTACATGGAACTCTGTGGCTTGATTGCAGATCAGTATGACAAGCCAGCTGACGCCTACTCTATTCTGGATCACTGTGAGCAGCAGTCGGATCTCGTGGCTTTGGCGAAGTGCAAGGTCATCCGAGGCCAAATCAAGTCGAATAAGGAGAAGAACTTGTCTGATGTCAAAACTACTTTGGGGGAAGTGGACGAGATATGACAAGCGAAGAGAGTATGCCACTTATCTGCAGATAAGTACTTTGGTTGCTGTTGGAATGTACAATTTTGGAGAGCATTTGCTGAAGAAGGCCGGAATCGATTTGACCAAGGAGGTTTGTGATAAGGTAGAGAGGATCATCACGATCATGTCAAATCCAAGGCCGTACAAGATCCCTATCCCTGACTGGTTTTTGAATAGGCAGAAGGATATGAAGGATGTAAAGTACTCGCAAGTGGGTAGGTATTGCTTTTTAATTGGATTTTACAGTGAGCGTTTGTTTAGTTTAATATTTTATGTTTATCTATCCATCACTGTTTAATTGACTTGCAGATTATCTCTAACAACTTGGAAACGAAGCTCGGTGAAGATCTTGAGCGTCTGAAGAAGATCCGTGCTCACAGGGGTCTGCGTCACTGCTGGGGTTTCCGTGTGAGGACACAGCACACCAAGAGTACTACTGGCAGGAGGGGAAGGACTGTTGGTGTGTCGAAGAAGAAGTAAATTCTTTTGGTGTGTAATTAAATTGCGACCTTTAGAGTGCCAACATGGCCTCTAGATTAGTGTGGACCGGTCTGGGTTGAAGGCTACCAGGAGGAGGATCTGGGGATGGGGAGACTAAAGTTCATTTGAGTGAGGAAGAGGAGACAAGGTCAACTTGAACCGTAGGCAATCCAGAATTTGAGCTGTGATGATGCATATTTGCTAGCTAATTTATGATTTAATTATTTTTGATCTTCTTATGACACCTTTGTGTGTTCAGTAAAATCAATAAATTTAGATTCGTTGTAAAGCTAAAATACTGGAAAAAACCCTCATGAAAGTACATTTTTTTATTTTTGACTCGGGCTAGTAAATAATTTGCAATTTGTTGGGAAAATGACGGTGGTGATCAGCTATGCCCTTGTTATGTTCGAAACGAAACTCTATGGTTCCGAACAATATAGTACTTGGTAAATATGGTTTGCATAGCATTAAAAGTGTATCATAGAACGCCTCCTTAAGCGAACAATATGCTTATGGATTTTTGAGAAAAAAATAATACTGCATGATTGAAAATAAGGCGATTTCAGCCAGTTGTCATTTAAAAAATCGAAGTTTCAAAATGCAATTGAACCATATTTAACTACTTTCAGAATTTTTCAACTTTAATTGTACATTTCAGACAAAGATACATGTCTAGTTT
>JAQFZG010004307.1:0-11987 GCA_034695465.1 Entomobrya nicoleti
GTGAAAGCAACTATTTTAACTGGTTTTAAAAACGAATTAGTCGCAAGTTCCCTATATCCTGTTGTCAGGTTTATTTTTCATTAAATGGTAGGCAAATAAAAAAATACATAACAAATCTATGTTGAATTTACCAAAATTGTGCTACAAAATCAAAATGTCACTCACCTCGGAATCCCGTTTTTGTTTGTTCTGCTACAAGAGCATTGATCATTCCACACAAAGTAAAAATAATTCAGACTTCGCTCTAAAATTTATTAAATTTGTCTCACAATACGTTAAAGTAGACAAAACCCTTGGAACCTCAGTACAAACTGTTCAGTGGGAAAACATATTTGCTGTCAATTATTTAGTGAAAAGCTGTGAAAGATGCAAAATTATACTTGAAGATTTCTGTAATAAATATCATCAAATGAAGGTTTTAGAAATGGAATTAGATTGGAAGTTGGATAAACTAATAGAGAAAATAAATTATGCTAATAAAGTACCAGCAAGATGGATACACGTCAACAAAGTTTTAGAAGAAGTCTTTGAAAATAACTTGGGAGACAAAATCAATAGCCAAAATTCTATCAGAAAATTTCGACAGAATGTTGTCCAAGCAGGTGAGTTACTGGGATAATCTTAAAGTTAATTATTCTATTTCGTATAAAGTAAATTGGCTAAATTTCATTATATTTATTTAATTATTAAAGCTTATCAAAGAAGACAACAATCCCAGCCCCGCATCCTTGTAAAAAGAGCTGACTTGTCGAAAGTGACCACCCAACCAATACAGATTCATTCCAGGAGTCCCTCGCCTATTGAAAATCTACCTGAAACTATGGATACTATTTATCAACCCAGAAGATCAAATTTTCGAAAACTCCATCCAGATAAAAAGTGTCCAAAGTGTAAGAAGCAGCTAAAAACCTTTAAAGGTTTAAGAGTTCACCTAGAAAATCACAAAGATTCGAGCGAATGGAAATATACGTGTTCTACTTGTGGAAAAAAGTTTTCTTACGTAGAAAATCTTAAAGTTCACGTGAGGTCACATACTGGAGAGAAGCCATACAAATGTGGATTTTGTCCCCAGGCGTTACGTCATAGACATAGTTACACGAAACATCTGAGAGTTTATCATAAAAACGAGGAAACATTTGAATACGAATTAAATAAAAAGTTTTTGAGTACCAAGGTGAAACCCAAGAAGCCTGAACGAAAAAGAAAGATTTACAACTGTCCAAAATGTGGGAAAACATTATTAACATTGAAAGGGCTCCAAATACATGTGGAACTTCATAATGGTAGAAATTCACTAAAATGGACATGTGAGCAGTGTGGACGGAAATTTTCAGACAAAGGAAACCTGCAAGTTCACATGAGAATCCATAATGATATAGTCCTATATAAGTGTAACTTTTGTGGAAAGAAATTGCACTTCAAAAGGGGTCTAAATAAACATTTAAAAGCAATGCACAGTACTGAGGAGACTTTAGATAAGGAGCTGAAGAGAAGATGGGAAAAGAAACCAACTAAAAATGAGAAAATAAAAGAAGATAAATCAGCTAATTTTATAGAATCTCGAACTGTTCCCAGGAACGATGAAAATTCAAGTGAAAATGAACATAGCGACGTTAAAGGTCATTTTGCGGATGATGTGAATTTAAATGAAGGCAATCTTGAGACAATGTAAGCTGCTATATTTTTTTACGCATAACTTTCATTTCGTTATAATTTGAATTAGGTACTTGGTTGGTTTATTAGCAAATATTTAATTTTTTTGAATCACTTAATTTTACAGGGATACCACTGATGCGACCTTTGAAGATCCTCTCATTCAAATTAAAGTTGAGCCCTTAACTTTCATGGATAAAAACGCAGATGATGCTGAAGATTCATTGGGAAATATTCATTCAACTTTGCATTCTACTGAATTTAGTGAACAGATTAACAAAACGCCATATCCGGAGGAAAAGAGAAAGGAAAGTGCTACCGAAACAGTAGAACCTGAATCTGAAATAGCTCATTCAACTAAAAGATATAGTTTCCGAGAGAAACGATCCAAAAATGTAAGATATTTCGAGGAATTTGACACCGAAAACGATGAAATGGAATACCTCAATGAATCCTCAAAGTCTGGACATTCGTCTTCAAAGACAACTATTGAGAAAAACACCGAAAAATTAAGTAGCCCATCTCCAGCGTCAAGAAATCTTAAATGCGAAATATGCACCAGAAAATTTGCAAACCGTACAGTAAAATCGTACCATTTCAAAAAATGTCACGATCTCACAGGAAAACCTGAAAGTGTTAAAAAGATTAACTGTGCAATAACTGGGTGCGCTGCTTACTTTTTGAACCAAAAGCAGCTCGAATTTCATGGAAAATTAGAGCATAAAATAATGACAACTAAAACCATTAGCCTAATTAATACAGAACCATTTGCTTGTTCGACGTGCGGAAAAACGTTCAAGCATAAAAGTGTTTTGGAACTTCATGAGCAATATCATAGTGGTCCAAGTTCGTATAAATTCGAGTGCGTCCACTGTGGACAGAAATGTCCGACAATGAATAAATTAAAGATGCATATTAAAGTGCACAAAGGAGAAAAACCGTATGGAAGTCCAGCTTGGGCGAAGTTAAGAAAAGAGCGTGGTAAATTGAATCAAGTTAAAGTAGAATGTGTGTTGGATGAAGATTTAGAAACTCGAAATAACGATAACGTGCATACCGAAATGGTATGCCTAAATGACGAGAGAATATTGAAATGTACAATTTGTGGAGATATATTCGGCGATCAAAGTTATTTTGACATTCATTTGGAGCAGCATAGGGAGGTGCCTAAAGAAAGGAACAAATATGAGTGTCAATTTTGTGATAAATCATTTGAAACAGTGGTTATGTTAAAACAACATTTTAAATTGGACCATACACGTGATTTGGGTACAGAAATTAATGATGAGGTTGAAGTGGAGAGAACTACAGAAAAAGATGATAACATTTTTGAAGAGTTGGACGATGATAAGGAGGAGGAGATTGGGGGAGAAACTGTGGATGAAAATGAAAGTGGGAATGTGGACCAAGTTGAAGTGGTGGATGAAATGGTGAATGAAGACATGGACGTTTTCGGAAGAAAGGCAGATGTTTTGGTTGGAGAAACTTTGGTTGATTTGGAGGATCTTGACTGATTTAGGTTACGACTGATAATGGTTAGATACATACATCAGTTAACAAGTAATATTTATGTGTATTGAAACAATCTAAAAAATCTTTCAAAAATAAAATTTATTTACCTATTTATAAAACCACAACTAAATATTATAAAATATTTTTATACTTATTATTATGAAGTGTAAATTATTTAAGTGTTATTTTTTAATTTAATTTAAAGTACTTCTAACGAAATAAAAATCGGTTATAAAAATATTTATTTTTTCATTTAGATTTTTTCCATGGTTTATTTTCATATCTCCAACACATCCTACATTCTTCCCATGCACAATTTAACTGCCATGTGTTTTATACATACTGCTTTCTTCTTGAACGGTGCTTGAACGTGCACGACAGAAACATCAACAATAACAGCTGTATTTTTCCGCTTCTCTAGTGCTCATCCACACACACATGTAAAAGAAACCTCATGTAATGCACATGCACATAATGTTCTCGTCCCAACAAACAATACAAAAATGTTGACTAATTAAAAACATCAGCCAATTAATTTTGTACAACAAATACTCCATCTCTTTTAAAATGTCATCTTCACCAACTTTAACTTGCTTTTGTTTGTTTTGTTACAAGTCAATTAAAAATTCTGGTGAAACTCCACAAAATGCTGAACAGTTTATTAAAATAGTAAATAATTTTTACAGAAGGAAAGATGTAGATCAAAAATTAACGAACAGATTAGTTGAGTTAAAATTGCTAGAATGCTGTTACAAGTGCACGGAAATAATAGAGGGATTCAGTAAAAATTACATAAATTTGAAAGTGTTAGAATTGAAGTTAGATTATTTGTTGGATAATCTAGTGGAGAAAATAAACTATGCCAACAAAGTCCCTGTGCGATGGATGAACGTAAATAGCGTTTTGGACGAAAGGTTATCTAATGGCTTAGATAATAAAGCAGAGTTTCAAAATAAGATAAGAGCGCTTCGTCAAAATGTTATTGAAGCGGGTAAGCTAAGAATCAAAATTAGTTAATTCATGTCTTAAAAATACTGCTAGAATTTAAGTCTACAAATTTTAATTTTAATTTGTTTTAAAGGTCATCATAGAAAGCTCAGATCAGAGCCACATGTCCTGCTAAATCGTCATATGAATGACATTCAGTTAACCAAACCATCCGGCTCAAGGACGACTACCAACTTAACCAACTATCCTAATAAGGAAATTACCTTCCGAAGGAAATCATGCAAAATTAAGGAATGCCAGTTATGTAAAAAGTCGTTCAAAACCTTTAAAGGTTTAGAAGATCATTTGGAAACTCATAAACCTCCAAGTGAGCGGAAATGGCAGTGTAGTGTTTGCAAGAAAGGATTTAGTTCTCAAATAAATTTGAAAGTACACTTTAGGTCCCATACTGGGGAGAGACCTTTTAAATGTGGATATTGTGGTATTAAACTGCGATACAGAAGTAATTATACAAACCATTTGAAAACACAGCATGGAAATGAAAAGGGGCTTGAGATGGAATTAAAACGAAATTGGTTCAAGAAGAAATCAAGTGAAGACAAAAGAGGAATTAAAAAGGATGGAGTTCTTCCAAAGACTAAAAGACAATCTTGTACTCTACAGCAAACCCAATATAGTCTGCGAGATAATCGACCAACAACATATGCATATTTGGAAGATATTGAAATAGATGACGACCAAGATGATTTTATAGACGATATGTCAGCAAATTTGGCGAGCGATGATGTAATGATTGAATCCACAACGTTTCCTGATGATGACCATGAGGAAAGAACTGAATATGATGACATGCCAGAATTGGAAGATTATAGTGGGGAAATTAACGGTGAATTAGAAAATGAATCCGTCGATGTAAATAATATGGAAACAATGTAAGTAAGCTTCTTTAAACTTAAATACTTTTAATTTCGCACTTAGGAATAAAATATATTAAAATATCTATTTATTTTTTTAGGGAAAATGTTCCAATTTTTACGGATCCACTCATCCAGGTAAAGGTTGAGCATCGACCAGTTGCTGAAAACAGAGATTTGGCTGCAGAAGATGTGTTGACACCTGACATTCCAATTTTAACCAATGTCTCCAAAGAAGATACTCAAAGTACGGAGAAATCATCCAAAGTATTGAACAAAATTCAAACTCGTGGAAAACATCAGTGTCCAAAATGTGGCAAAGCGTTCAAGAATGGCTATGTATTACAGGTGCACATGGAATATCACAAGGATCCTAAGGACTGGAAATGGACCTGTAATAAATGTGAAAAGAAATTTGCGACCAGACTTAATTTACAAGCGCATATGAAAGCGCACACCAAGCAGATGGTAACTAATGGAAACAAAATGTCGAATAGAGAAATGGGTGATCCGGCTTTGAATAAAGCAGAGATGGAAATTAAGCCAGAAACACAGTCAAGTCGATATGGTTTAAGGGAACATCGAGTGACTAGATATTCGACTGTTGACGTCGACGAAATAAATTCTGACGAGGACGATGATAATTCAAAAGACAATGCATATCAGCCAGATATTCCAACTTCAACCTATTTAAAAGTTGAACCAAAAAGAACAGGTTATCCTAAAAGACGAAAGTTAAAATTGGGAATGACCCGTCGTCATAAATCAAGCGCCGCTGGTCCGCGTTCCAAGAAATCAACTTCCGATCCAAAGCCCTTTGTTCTCGAATGCGAGATTTGCACAAGAAAGTTTACAAGTATTTTGAACAAAGAGTACCATTTCAAGAAATGTCATGCTTTAAATCGAAAATCAGATAAGCAAACAACTTATAAGTGTGACAGGAATGGATGTTCTGCTTATTTTCTGACGAAGCCACAGCTGCTCAAACATTTTCATATTGAACATCATGAGAAAGGGATGATGCAAAGGTCAGAGGGAATGGAGAAACGTTTTGGATGTACAAAATGTGATAAAAGATTTGCGCACAGGAGTACACTTGACGTACACATGGAATATCATAAAGAGCCGAGTGAGTGGAAATGGGAATGTGAAATTTGTGGAAAGAAAAGTGCAACAAAGTTTAAATTAGCAGAGCATAAGAGAGTGCATACGAAGGAGAAACCGTTTAAATGTAGATTTTGTAAAGAGCGGTTTACATACACGCCTACCTTAAATGAGCATTTGAAAGAGGAGCATGGAGATGAGGAGGAAGTTAAGGCTGAGATTTCCGGAATGAATATTGATGTCATTACAGAAAATGCGCAGGGAATGGAAAGTGGTGAAAGGAAAGAAAGAATTGCAGAGAGTGTGAAATGCAATTTAGAAAATGACAATAACGACAGGGATGAAAGCGAAGGAATCGATATGAACACTAGTGATTTAGGAGATTCGGATCCAAATAACCTTTTAAAATGGAAAGGTGAATGTTTTGGGGATGGAACTTTGGTTGAGTTTGAGGATCTAGACTGAATGTAATGTACACATATTTGTAATTCATGTGTAACTATTAAAGTAATGTATCTAGTTTGATTTAAATGTATTTCATTTTGATATACTTAAATTATTTTGCATAAAAATGTAACAATTCCTTGTGCATTTTCCTTCGTTACCTGAGTGTGCATTTAGGCGAAGCCTCTTTTCTAAATACATTAAAAAATATACTGTGGGGCTATTCCATTTAATTTTTATTGTCTCACTTCTGCGTATCAAAATAATTAACCTTATTAACTTGCGACTAAGCAAGTTATACAGGATATCAGTGGCGTCTGTCGGTCTGTCCGTCTGTTCGCACGATAACTCAAAAACGAATCAAGATTTTCAAAATCCGATTTCACCAATCGATACATATGGCTCCGCGCTTGGATGAGTTCGTTCGTCAGCCAAATCGGTTGACCCAGGTCAAAGTTAGGTCAAAGGTCAAATTTTTTTAACATAACAATATGGGCTCAAATTTGGTGGGTAGGTAGCCCTAGTATAGAAACATACTTCTGCAAAGTTTTAGTTGACCTGATATATTCCTTTCGTCCCCAGAGGGCTTTAAAGGTCACAAGTTTGACACGGTGTCCTGCGTAAACGGTTCTACCGATTTCAATGAAACTTGGTAAGAACACATTACTAACAAGGACAATTATTAAACATATTTTTTAAGAAGCAAAAACTTGACCTTGCGTGACCCGGGTCATTTTTTTCAAAATTTCAAAAAAGAAACTATGCAATATTATTACATAAATAAACTTATTTACTAAAACTATATTATCCAACAAAATTTCAGGTCAACAAGTTGACCCATTTTAGCGCCAAAGCGATTCAAAGTTCCGATTTTTTCAACAACAAGAATTCCAGCGGCATTCAAGCTGCACGTTTTTCTTGAAAACAACTATTTTAACTGGTTTTTAAAACGAATTGGTCGCAAGTTTCCTATATCCTGTTGTCAGGTTTATTCTCTGCTGATGTCGTGATGACCCACATTTGTGCGACCAATGGTAACCATTGCTGCCTCATTTTTGAGTGCCAAACGCATGGATTTGGTGTCGAAGTACAAGAGTAGGAGAAAGTGGCGTAAGCTGAGATGCCGAATGAAGAAGTAATGCAGCTTTTCTAGTTCTTTCCTGTCTTGTCAGTTGTGCATGGCATTGACGACAACTTTAAAAATGGAACCACCCAAGTGTCCCTTGCTGAAACAGGTTTCCACTTTGGCCTTGGCACTTTCTCGTCTTCCTCCAAACTACTTATCTAACGAGAAATAAATCCATTGCTACTCCTGTTCTGAAGTATAAATAAAAACCCTCGATGGTGACATTGACACTTACAGCATAAGTCAAATCAGTTGTTTCAAAAGCGGTGCTACTAGGTGGTTTAAAACAAAGTAAACGGAACCTTACAAGTATGGTTATATGATAAGTTTAAAGAAGCATTTTAACGATAAGCATGGGAATGATAACGATAGGGAGCACAAAAAATACGAAAAAGATGGATGGAGAACCTTAAAAAGTAATGGGAAAATGCGAAGAACTGCACAGTGCAATGCTCGTAAATTATGCATAAAGAACTCACGCAGTAGAAAACAAACATGTTTGGAATGTGAAAAGAAATTAAGTTCGAGAGTCACATGGAATTACATAAGGACCCAAAAGACTGGAAACATAAGTGCAAAGAGTGTGGGAAGAAATTTACGAGAAGTCAAGCACTAAAGGAACATCATAAGGCATGTAAAGGAAAAACCTTATGCTTGTCGGTTTTGTGGGGAAAAGTATAGACATAAGGGAAGTTTTATAAACCATTTAAATAATATACGTGGTCATGAGATTAAGGTGTGTTTACATTGTGGAAAGCAGTTTAAGATACGTGATAACTTCAAGTTGCATTTGGCGTATCAAAAGGATCCGAAGGAATGGAAATTCGAGTGTTATTTTGTGGAAAGAAGTGTGCAGTGAAACACAAGTTAAAGGAAGATATGACAAGACATGATAACCAAAAAAATCGGAGGGTTGTCGCAACAAAAATACAGATAGTGGATATAAAACAAAATTTAAAGTTAGATAACAAGTCAAATAAGGAGAAATCATTTTATGTGGTTAAAAAGCGGCAAAAACGATACCGTTTGAGGAAAACTCGTGTCACAGAATAAGTTTAAATGAAGGGGAAATTGATACAAAAATTAAATGATGAAGTGGCTCTCAAGAATGTCGACGGAATGGATGAAACATTTGTTGAAACGGAAGAACTGATTGAGAATAAAGAATTTAATGAAAATCTTGGGAATGATTTACAGGTGTGGTCAGGTGACAGTGATTTGTGGACCAGGAAAGAAACTTGTTTTGGTGACGGAGCTTAAGTTCAATTTGAGGATCTATAATGATAGATAGATATGTGTCAAAAGTATTCTAATTACACATATATTTTTTGTAAAATCATTTGGTAGTGTAATATTATTATAGTGTGTGTTCAAACTGTACATTAACTGAAAAAAAAACAATTTCATGTAAATGAAAAATAAACGTTTATTTAAACTTTAAAAATAAACACAAGGAACTTGATAAAAATAACAATTTAAAGAACTATTTGTTGTTGTCCATTTTTCCATTTGTTTAAATACAAACCTATACATTATGAACATACCATCATTTATACCAATTGTTAATCCCGAAAATCAAACAATTCAAGTCATATTGATACAGGCATGTATATATGTGTAATTATGGGTTTGACTGAGATTTAGCAAATCAGCATATTAGTTTTTTATTACATTCCAAAAATTACGGTTTACAATATTCCTTAAACCACTAATAAAATTAAACTTTTCTCTAATCCGAAGACAAGTCCGATTTTCACAACTTACTATTGTCTTCTTATGCAAATTGTTACTTAAAGATTTTATAAATGAGGAAAAAACAATCATACAATACTGAAAAAAATTAATTTGATTAATCAAATTTGAAGAAATCACTATTCATGTCGTTACATTTAAATCAATATTGATTTATTTGCAAATATTTAATCGCTTAATTAGACTAAACTATTTGAATCTACAAAATAAATCATTACATTTCAACTATATCATATTCATGTCAATTTTTTTAATAGCTAGGTAATCATAATGTGTGATTTATTGTTTTCATTTTTTTTGCTTACAATAACAATAACTGAAAACTGCAAAAGCCAACAGCGGCACAATATTACACCAGCAGCTCCTTGGTCAAAATACCAAACCCAACTAAACAAGTCCGTAAAACCGATTGTTCTATGCCTTTAGTTTTTATTTTTGCAAATTAATACTGCAATATTGAACATAACCTTCTCTGGTATACGTGTATTTTTTTGGAGCTAAGCTGTTCTCCGGTTGAGGACTACTACTTTCATCGCTTTCACCCAAATCTAAAGTCACCAATGAAATATTTGGAAATTGCTCCCAAAACTGATGTGATTTGTAAAGGTTTTCACTGTGAAAAAGTTCCCATATGCGTAAAACTTGTGTTTTGGTAGAATCAGCTGACATCTGCTGTGTACACACACCGAACAGTTTGAGGTAACAAAGATTTGGGAAGGCACGTAGTAAAGTGAATGTGACACTAGGACAAAATCCTAGTTCCAGAGTAACTACACTAAATAGCTTTGGAGTGGACGCTGTCCATAAAGAATCATGAAAGTCTACGCTCCAACGCTGTAACCTGAAGCCCAGACATACCACTTGAGGAAACATTGTTTTAAGGAGAATTACATCATCGTGTTTTAAATCATTTGTTTGATGTAAAATTGTACATTTTTCTACATTTTTACAATCTAATTCCATCTTGCGTAAAAGATTTTGGCGAATGGCTAGTTGTATTAAACTTGATGAAACTAAAGACTCTATATTCCATCGGTTATCCCCAGAATCAAATAAGCTAAGCTGTTTTAGTTGGCTCGAATAAGAATCTATCAAACTTGAAGCAAGGGGCTTAATAAATACTAATGATGAAGAAAGGGGCTTCATATATACAAATGTTGGAAAACTTTCATAGTGGATAACCACCGATTCAAGGTGTTCTAATTTTGGAAAAGTGTAACCTCGAAAGTAGTCGTTTGGCTGAGTCTTGTCTTTTAAATCATACTTCCAATAATTTGAACCTTCAGATTTATCACGCCCTTTGTTCAGTACAAGTGTAAAACCTACTATATTCGGAAGCCGTTCCAAACAAAACTTGACAAAATCCATCAACTGTTCAGTTTTGGAATCCATGTATTGCAATTCTGCCTTTACGCATTGACGAATTTTGAAGTACTTGATTTTTTTCCCAAATCTGGCAAAAAATGTTCTTAAGATTTTTAAACTAGCTTTGTTTTCAATGCTGATGTTGTCAAACCAAACTGTTGAACAAGACATGTTATGGTTGCTTTTCTTAATATAATTCTCCAGTTTGGATAAATAAGTAAATTTGTATGTTTTAGCTAAAATTTGTAAAGGGGGTACTTTCCATGTTGGAATATGTCCCATGTCAGCTACAAATTTCTTCGCAACAGTTTGCCAATTACTACATGAGCTCCGGCTATCGTATGTGTGGTTTAGCTGGAACTCAGGGTACAAAATGGGTAGAACCTAAAACAAAATTGGAAAACAGAGTTTGAACAATTTAAGTTTATAACAAATTTAATTGAGGGGTGCAATACATTTTATAGTACAAACCTTTTTAAGATGAGGGTCGGGCAAACTTTGAAATATTTTGCATTGTAGTTGCAAAATTTGCTGAAAAAGTTCAATGGTTTTCAGATTTTGATCCTTTTGAACAGCAGGTAACTTTGCCACAACTTTTCCATTATCTAAACTTGGGTTCATTGTTGAATCAGCCAGGTTTCCTAAGTGACCATCCGAATTGAATTGTTCCTGTAAAAAAGCCACCCAAAAATATTAAACATTAGCTAAATATTTACCTACATACAGGTTTATAAGACAAATATTTCTTGTTAGGTTTACCGATTCTGTGGTGGATGGAGTAGGAACCAGCGTACTCATTCGCAGTTGAAGTTTTTCAATCCATTCCATCAAAACACCAATTTCTTTCTCGTTTTCCCTAACAAGCTTAATATTTTGTGACCTTATGTCTCGTTCTGATTCTATTGCGTCAGCTCGTGAATTATCATTCTGTTCTGGCGTCTTCGAAGACAAATAGTTAATATCTGTTTCATTCTCATTACAGAGATTTTCTTGTAGCTCCACCGGCGCAGTATGTTCACTGAACTCTTCTTTAACTGTGGACTCCAAGTCCAATGTTTCTTCTACTTTTACAACTAAACTGTTATCAACTTCTGTGGCTGAGTGAAGCCTGAAATGAACTTTTATCATAGAGATTTTCTTTGTTTAGTTTTAGTGGTAGATTTAAGCTG
>JAQFZG010004308.1:0-11982 GCA_034695465.1 Entomobrya nicoleti
AAAAACTCCCGATCCAATATTGGAGCAGCCAGGTATCGAAACCTGGGACTGATGCATGTCAAAGCGATATGTTAACCGCTCGACCACACCTCCACTCCTTTTACGTCCACTCCTCCACGTCTTAAAAATAGTAAATAGTTTTCCGTGTTCTACACTTTGTGGGTCGTTTGACCTTGTGTATGGTGAAGAACTTTGGAAAAGTCATTATTGTATGCCAAATTAATTGGTGTTTTAAAGTGTAATTTTCCCTATTATATGATTTTAATTGCAAGGTAGATAGGATATTGGGAAGGTACATGATGTGCATATTATACATCAGCAATTATGTTATGTTTACAGCAGGTAGTGAAATGGCTCAATGAAATAACTTTTCAAACGCTTTTTCTCAAACAATAGTTGCAAACTTACGATGCTATTGGCTTATTTATGTGTGTATAATTTTTCGTTAATCCTAAAGCCTATTTAAGCAGAGTAATAAATTCTTTAAAGCTCATTCCAGTGGCAAGTACTGATTGTTATAAAATAATACATGGCAAATTTTTTAATAAGTAGTTGTACTACACATTCAACATTTGGTAGTAACTATGTATTCAACAATTCAACTCTTTTTTTATGAAAAAGTGCATTATAATCACAAATATTTAAAAAATTTAAATAAAGAGAACGGTTCTTTATGTGAAGGCATGCATATAGAGAGAGAAAAAAAAACTGAAAAAAACGCAGACCAATTCAATAATAAAAGTAGATATGCATAATGTATTGTACGACTTCAAAAAAAGATGATGATAATCATGTCAAGTTTGAAACCCAAATGTAAGGGCTCAGCAGCAAAAGCTACCAAGCAAAAGGTGCAGTTGTTCCCATCTGGAGTTAAAGTTGACTTTTAAACGAATAGAGGATGATCGTGAAATGCTACATTAAGCCATTTATTTACGAAAAATAAAAGTAAAAAAAACTAGAGAAGTGTTTTGGCATCCCGCCTGCATTATTACATATTACATGCTACGTTTTTTATTTCGTGTGCGACAGAACATATATACAACAATGAAATGTACTTACTTACGTTGTACGTACACGAAGGAGGCCAATATTTTTATAATAAAAATGTACACTATATCAACAAATACTATAGTGGGGTATATACGGGTATGCACTCTGTCTGAACTGTGGTGTTGTTGATGGTACAATGTAAGACAGAGAGATAGCTTAGGTATATGCGTATCTTCAGAAAAACTTCTGTTTATAGTAATTCGTAATCTTTCGTATCCCTCTCTGAATGTGTTATGTATATAAGAAGTATATGAGTAATGTGAAACAATATATCTAAGAAGATGTAAAATACTTTATATATATATTATCCTAGTCGAATAAATATTTGTATAAAACATATATTTCGTTATTGTATGCTAACAGTATATTTAATAAATCTGTCTTCTCAAGTCTACTGCCTGGACAATTCACGTATTCATGTATAACCTGAACATGAGAATTTGAAGAAAACAAAAAGATTTCGAGAAATAAAATTATATCAATTATGTATACCTATTCAATTAGTAACATAATTACAATCTTCGAAATTCGAAATAACTTATTATTAATTCCCACTCTAAAAGTTATGTATAACAGCGGTAAGCAGGACGCTTGTATATTAAAGTGTATGCATGGACGCGCTACGACGGCACGATACGGCGATATTTGTCGCTTGTAACCCTGTGAGATAAAGTTCACGGGAAAAGGTGAATACTTAGGCGTAATATGCATATATGCATGCCTAATTTATTATATAGCACATTTCATATCTTGCAATAAGTCAAGTTGACTCGATTTCGGTTAGATGTTAGAAAGTGGAGGAACTGTACCAGATACCAGATGAAAAAATACGATGGGGTCATAAATTTTTCTTCACTTGAAAATATTAAAATTATTCAAAAACATTTGAAATGCTTCGACAAGGTGTGAATGTCATTTATTTTAATTAAATTTAGCTGACTATATTCCGCATCGATTTGTAATAAATAAGTGCTGCAAGTGAAATATATATATTTATAATTAAAAATGTAAAAGCGATCTTTTATGCTCATCTGCCGATAATAATTGTTCCCTCGTTTATTCTGGTCTCACAGCTTATTCTTTTAGCAGTTTTAATGGAGCTTTTCAGCTTTCTGTTTTTATTTGCTCACTGTTGATGTATCATCCTCACTCAAACTGCTTGTCTACCTATGAATAACAATGATGTCGAAACCAATGTATCTTATTCCTATAGTCATATCACGCGTTGAAAAAAAATCCATCCATGCATATGGGTTTTATCTCTCGTCGAGATGAGAATAAAAAGGAGGAAAAAGGCGAATATTTCTTTGCGTGTGTTGTGTATGTGTGTATAGTACTGTTCTGTAGCTGTAGCACAAAAGCACTCTATATACTCATTTCCTTTCTTCGTTCAATGGCATTTTATCTGAGAACAGATATTTGCAATATTTACCTATACCTTAGTTTTTTTTTTCTTTCTTCAAAACCGCCTAAAAAATATGCATGCATTATGCAGAAATATGTACATACATGGATTTAAAATAGAGAAATAAATACACATTCAACATTGCTTTTGTATGCAAAACTGTAAAATAAAAATCTGCTCAACGCATTACTTATTTTTATCAGGTGCAGGTGCTTGCTTGTTTTTGTCTCATAGTCAAAGCATTGCTACAATTGCTGCTACTTAATGATTTAGTTGCTCATTTGGCTTGTGTAATACACACATAATATATGTACAAACTACAAACTTCACATGGATTTGTACGATGATTCCAGATTAGTTTTTTCGGGTTGGTTGGCTTAATGTATTCTGCCATGGCACTGCACTAGTGCACTGGCCTGGCAACCACATATGTATGTATATGTAATATTGATGGCGATTTCCCTTTACGCGTTTGATATAAGTATATATTTTTTATATAAATAAATTCAATAATGTAGATACATTGTATCAACAATAAAAGACTTATTACAGCTGCATCCTTCGACATCGTCATCATCATATCAGTCTGTCACATTGACTTCTAAAGTTCATTCTTTCACTTTGTCAGTGAGTAGATTCAGTAAATACAATGTATGACGCTACAAGGTACTGATATGAATTTTATTTGTGTGTAATATGATTAAGATATATCAATACAAACAAGTGTATTAGTACTGAAAATATTGTATGTTTATTGCGTATAATTGATGCTTGTAATTATCCCTTCCAAAGTTTGAAGAGCACCTTCTAAAATACTAAAATATTCGCTTCACAGTAAAACCAGCGTGAAAAAGAAGAATGATGATGCTTTACGCTGATTCAGAAGTGAGGTAAGGCGTACTTTTGTATCTATATCCCCGCACACCAACATACAAAGTTAAGCATTGTTACTTAATGCAAAGTCAAACGCAGCATAGCATATAGAGAGCGTGTTCTGCTTGTAAATTGCTTTCAGCGAGACCAACGCAACGCAGCGTACTCACACATACACGACACGACCGCATCAAGGATGACTTAAATTTGGCTGTTGTGCTATTGTATATGTTGTTTGGTCTATACCGTGATTACATTTTTTGTCAGAGCACCATTTCTCATCTCATTTACTATTTGAACTTCCAAATTATTCCATAAAGGTTCTTTGATTCATCTTGTGGCAATGGTTTGACAATTCAAAACGACTAATTGGTTAGCTCAAAGAAATAAAAAAAAGTCAAAATGCTGAAATGCACACGATAAAAAACAATTTTCATAGCAACGCAACGCTTGCATAAAATACTCCATAGTAACATAACAAAACGAAAATAGCACATTCGATTAGCGTACCCGTGGATTAATGAACTTTGAATCGAATAAACCCATAGTCCTATTATTTAAGTAGATATGTACACCCATAAAAACGCACTCTTCAATTTTTGGTCCCTTAACATACCTTTTGTCTATCATGTATGCTCTTTTAATTTTTTGGGACTGCCAAAATAAAGGTGATAATATGAAACGACGGCATAGAGACATGAAGCCAACTAGTAGCAGTTAAAAAGTTTTCCCTTGATGCGTTGTTTTATGATTGCAAAGAATATAACCTAACACATTCCTAAAATATTATTTTCTATAGGGTACGGACGGATAGAGTAAAGCAATAAATGCTTTATAAAAGTTAACAACATACAAAAGCAATATATTAGGGAAACGGTGGCGGTTAGGGAAGCAGAGCAGATGAAGGATAAAACCATGTCATATAAACACAGGCAAAAAATATATATTTGATACATGGGTATAACTATACAACATTTCTACGTTTTCTTTTCTGCTCGGTCTGTCGTGTAACTTGCTTGGTGGCGTACAGAGTGGTGGTGGTGGCGTAGGTACATGAATAAAAAATAAAATGAACGTGCAGTTTTTTCTAACGAAGACTAAATATATATGATGCTATATGCTCCTCAAATCAAATGACGTCCATTTTCCATATTATTATACATATTATTTTGCTTACAACCTTGTATAATCAATTATCTCCGTTTTTAAATGCACAAAAGGATAAATAAACAAAATTGCTCGTGTAGTTGAAATCTTGCACTTATTAAGACAGACCTAATATTGATGGGGGAACATAAGAATAAAGAGAATAATATAAGAAAATCAATATGCGAGTCAATGCATAATTTATTTAATCTCATGTATGTACTGTAGTTTCTTATAAAGATTATAATTTATAATTAACCCAAAAATATGAAATATAAAGTATTTCAAAAAACAACTTTTTTTATCATAAGCCAGACTACATAGAAGAAAAAGAGAATATCTGAGGAAACTGCTTAGTGTAAAACACAATGTCCATTGCAAGCTTGGGTTCTGGTTTGGCAATCAGTACTTTAAAAAAATCAATATGTAGTCCTCCTACAAAACAGGCGTGCTTTTTTGTCGCAGTTTCATACGATATGGCGTTTGTCTGTGTTTAGAAGAAGGCAGCAGACAAAATTAGTTTACATTATAGAATTAACCTTTTCTCTTGTTATATTGAACTTTTAAAAATGTTACATAGTTATTACAGAAAAATGACAAATTAAATTCAAAATTAGTATTCTTTATTTAACAATTAAAAGAGTTATATATAGTAAAAAAAAGTTTTTAAAAGTCCCCTTTATGCCCTCGGGAGATTGACCTGGGGATTTGTAAATAGCAGATAATATGGTAAAATAAATTGAATGTATGTTAGCGGAAGGGTATGAACGGTCATTTAATAAGTGACATGCTGTACCAGAGGTATTTAATAATAATCGCAATCAGTAATTGATGAAAAAAAGCAAGAAACATTGTGTATGTAATATTTGTTATTGCTGATGCAGCGAACAAAAATGCCATAACTATATGGTAGAAAACGGTGAAGATGTTGATAACAATGTAGCGTACCCCTTGCGAATGGTCTTAAACATGCGAGCAAGGAAGGAGAACCACCACATCACAAACATCAGCACACTGATGAATGAGCATTATTTAGACATATAGCAAGCAACTCTAAATATCTAGAAACTACTATATAGGTAGAATGAATAAGGAATATATATATAGATATATACATAAATGTAAGACCATTAGTTGTTTTTTTCGTGATGATATTACAGAAGGAGGAACCACAAGGCAAGGCACACAAGACGCCTACATACAGCAACAACACAATGGATATTAAAGCCATTTCTCTCTATAGAGATATTATCCATTACGTATTTTATATTTATTTATGTAAAACTGAAACTGCTGCAAGTTTTAAGTTTTTAGCATCATCACATCAACGACGACAGGATGTGAACTCACTCAGCTCTTCTGCTGCAGTGTATTTGTTAAAATGCTAAAACTCTCTGGTTCATGGCTTATATTACTAAATTACGGTGGATTATTCATTTTCTTACTACCAACTAAATGCTCATCCTCATTCCTCATCATCATCATGCGCTTTCCTTTTATTGGACAGTCCATCACTATCACCATCTAACTTGCGTGAGCTGTTTGTGTTGTATTTCTGATAATAGTCTAAATGTTTGTACTACACGCATACATAACCATTTTCAAGAACAATAAATAAATAAATACGTATATTTCTGTACATAACACAACAATAGAATATTTTTAGAAACATAGTTTGTATTGCCACAGCATAAAACCCTGTGTAGAGCAACTTTGTAAACAATCCATGTATATTTTTTTAAACAAAATATTTAATCTACTATTATTGTTTAGAAAAAAGAGACATCATCAAAAATTGCGTTGCATAGCATTTAGGAAAATTAAATAAATATATACAATTTTTTTACTCTATTCAAGTTTTTTCCAACTGATGACGATGCTCTTATATTTGCTAATCTTGAAACGCAAACTTTTATCTCACTTTAAAATCAATTTTTGCCAAAAACTACCACATATTTCGTCTGAAAACACGATATTTTTAATAACGATATAATAAACATTTCAATGAGATGCGACTCATTTATTGCATGAATAATTCAAGTATATCCGATGATGATAGGCAGTCGTGAGTGAGTGTATAAAATACAATAAAAATGTCAAAGCCTTTTTCTTACTAGCAGCATTATTTTGCTGCTCCCCATCACCAGAGAATATGGAGCAAGAATTTTTTTTGCTTCGAAAAATACATTGGATGTAGTTAGGTACGTGCGCATACGTGAAGATAAAAAAATATAGGAGGAGGTAAAACTGTTATCATGTTGTGTTCACACAATGTTACTTAGGCAATATAGCATTAACCATCAAATCAACTCATATAGATGTAACGTAAGTAAATATGATCTTTTCCTTTAATACTTGCTGCTATTGATTTGGGCAACGAACAATGAGTCATATTCTGATAATCTGCATTAACTTCAATGTCCTCTCCAAGCCCTTTATTTTCCATTGTTATACTTATTAATATAACTTATTATAATCAATCAAAAACACTAAAAATATAAATCTTACTATAGTTTTTTTATGTCAAGTTATGAGCTTCTGATATTTATAAATAAATCTAGTAATTCCGAAAATATTATAAACGTTACATACACATAGGTAAATCATAAATTATGCTTCTTTGGTTCATTATACAAATTTGGCTTCCTAGATTTTTTTAAACACAAATATACTTTTTTTTTCTATCCTTGTCCAACATGTGTGACAAATCTCATGAAAATCGATATCGGATAAAGCATATTTGACTCATCAATCTTTTTGGGTACCTCTACTCCACTGGTACTGCTATGCTGGCTTTGCATTAATATTACCAAATAACATCTATGCACATTTCTAAAAGATTTTTTTCTTGTGGTTATAGCCATAGCAAAATATCGTCTCATATACTACCACAATTAATAATTCCTATATTACCTACTTGCTATGCTTGCTTATTTATTTTATGTAAACTGAAGTACTGGTGTTGAAAGTTGAAGAAGATAGATCATTAAATCCGTTTTTCCTACTCACTCACTTCTTCTGTTATCAAACACTGCAAACATTTGGCATTTATTTCTGTTTCTTCTCTCTCTCTCTCTGGCCTGGTCTCTAGGTTCTGTTTTCCTCGTTAACTACTTTTGTCGTTCTTGTTGTTGGAGTTTTTTTTTTTCGTTTCTTTTTTTTCTGTGTGATGTGGTGGTGGTGGTGTCATAGTTTGGTGCGGCAATAATAATCATATAAGAACAACATTGGTTCTCTTTCGCTTTGCTTGTTGTTGCTACTGCTGATATAAACCTATCACATCTCTCGTAATAACCAGCTTCAAAAAAATAAAGGTTGCTTGGTCTTCGTATTATTGCATATTACACAGCATTTTGTATATGTATGTCCGTTCCGTGCATTGTGTGCTGCAGTGAACATATTTTTTTTGTAAAAAGCATTAATCCATCTTTTTTTTGCTTGAGTTTTCTGCTAAACCACATTATATTGCATGCATTCTGTGTATACCTGGTTGATGCGTGCATAAAATTCTTAAAACATCCCATGCATTAATGTACTATCATGATGGCACGGCGGAGATATTGATGATGATGATGATGATTACTTTAAAAAACGTATTATTATTAATTTCGCAGTATTGTAGTAAATATAAGCTGAAACCTATCTCACATGAATTCATATCGCTTGTAATATTATGATTTATTTATATTTTTGCTCTTTTAAAAAGATTGAAACTCCGCCAAAATTATGAATACTCAAGTAAGAAAATTTATATATTCCCTTAAAAAATGTCTTCAAAGCAATTTGTTACAAGAGTTTAACATGTAATTTTTAAAAGTTTTTTTAGGTACTGTAATTAGCACCAACCAATATCATTTCACTAAACAATGGACTTAGAAGAAGGGGACATGGGGAATAAAACAGTTGCATAAAGCAGCAGGTGCAAAAACTTTTTTTCCTTTCGTTTTTATTTCAGTATTTAAACCCCTCACACATCGTAAAAAATATTTTACTAAAACAAAAGAAGAGCCGGTGTGTATTTATCTTTACTGGTAAAACATTTATTATGATTTTCATTGTCTCAACGGTCTCAAGTACTGAAAATATCTTTTTATATGACTCAAAAAATAATTACATTTAATCTAATGCGCATTTATGAAAGCGTAATAGAAGCTAGCATTGTCATTGAATTGACTAGACACACCAGAGCCACATCTCTCTTGTCTTGTATAGTGTACAGCAACTCTTGTCTTATATAATTCACTCACATGACGAAAAAAAATAAGAGTTTTTTATGCGATGTCCTTTAAAAGATACAAAATACAGATACATATATTGAACGGAGAAGCTTTCGAAGGTTGATGGCGGCAAGTGGCAGTGCAGCGCAGCAATGATATGGTGACGGATTCATAATTGAGCTTTGCGGAGACTGCTTTATCGCTTCTCTATCTTTTCCATTTACATTTTTATTATATGTACCCTCATCTTCATGCATAAAATATTAAACACTGGATCAAGTAAAGTTTCCTTTGAGCTTTCAAGCTTTGTAAACTCCAAATAATTTAGTTTTAAAAATGAAACAAAATTGACTTCAAGTGCATAGGTGACTCTAGCATAGCAAAGGGTTAATGACCAATAGCCAAGGTCAAGGGTTAGGGTTAGTCGCAAAAAGTGTTACTGTTACCAAAGAAGGTACTTTTTTCATTTCTTCAAACCATCCTGGATTTTTCCACTAGCATGCATAACATGATTGTAAAGGGTCTTTTTTAAACTGACAACGTTAGTTTTACAGCGAAACAATCCATTCATTTGTTGTGTGTAATATTGTAATGCATGTTATAACAATTCCATGCATGCCACACAAAAAATGATTTAATGCTAGTTTACGACGCTTCGCAGGCATGTGGTCGTCTTCTCAACTCTACCAAAAACCTCTCTCCGTATGACTTGATGACATTATAAAACAGACATGCTGACAGACGCCAAAATATAGTTTTTAAATATGCATATATTAGCAATAAACAAATCTATCGAGAATATCTGGGAGGAAAAATATATACACGTATTATCATGATGAATAAGGACATTTTGGCGCGTTACTTGCAACTTAAACTGTGGGTTCCTGCCTATCCATTATTTTCTAATCTGGTTTATTTTTGCATGAAAGGTTTTTTTAATTGAAAAAAAAAAATATATATGCATAGATATTTTTTTCAACATTTGCAAACCACATTTTGCTAACTGTAAAAAGAAACGCAACGTGAAATTAGTTATTGGTGGCAGTGAGGACGATGATGATCTTTCATGATATTTGCTTGAGTAGTGGTAGTAACTAATATACAAATTTATCTGGATTTCTAGATTTGATTTAATCACGACACAGACGGAAAATTATGTGCATATAGCAGCCCAGGCTATTTGTATTTGCATCATCATCACCACCACTACCAACTTTTTCTGTGTGTGTGTGAACGGCCTAAATTATGGAAAACAAGCTATTTATTGAATACAACATACAACAACGATCATCTAAAAAGTTTCATGAGTGACTGACAGAAAAACATGCATGCATAGGCAATCCCTAAAAAACGATTCGGCAAACATCACGGCTACCCCACAACCCACAAAAGTATATATAAAAGTGGTCTTCTCCGTAGAGTCAAGCCACCAAGCTCACAGCTCATATTATCCATTCACATTCTTAATCAGTAAACCCACCTAACTTCCAAACTTCTTATATACGTGTGAACTGTGAACACAAACTTATATATTTCTATATCAGCGCCGCTTCATGTTCTTTTCCATATTAACCGAACTTACATCTCAAAAAACAAACTTAAGGGAAAAGGGAACGTACACACAGTATGTCATTAAATTACTCTAATTTTTCACCTATACACCCAACCCCAATATGGTCAATCATTAAACACTTGCTTCTGATTTGCGTGGGTGGAAAAGCTATGTACATTACGCCGAGTTCATCCGTACGGATGACTTTTGATAGATAGATAAGCGACCACAAGCTTTTATATCTTTTATAGGTACATATAGTGTACATACCTATCTATAATCATTACTGAATATTATGAATTCTTATTAAACTTCATCATCATATATATTTGTCATTGTTCATATTTTTATTTTTGATGCTCCTACACAAAAATGATGAGTCTACCCTTTCTCATCTCTGACTCCTTCATCTTCACCCTTATTTAAAATTATGCATGATATTTTTTTATGAACTATATGAACTTTAAGCGTGGCACAAAAAAAATTCAAACTGTAATTTTAATTGGTTCGCATTTAAAATGTGTGAAATTTAACACCTTACAATTACACTAATGGGCAAAGTTAATAGGGTTTATTGTATTCATTTAATTATTTTATTTGCATACAAATTTTTTTTTTTTTACCAATACGTACTTTAAGCGTCATGTACACGAAAACATCACCCCACGGCATTTAACGATCAACAACATGATACGATGATATTTGATACGTAATACATAAGTAGGTATATATAAACGAAAGATTACCTGGAACTCTTTATCCTTGAGTGCGTTCATTGTGACTCGGTGTGTGTACCACCTTGGGCACCTACTCTTCAAGAATCTTCAAGATGATCTCTCTTCTTCGGTGACTTCTAATATATTGTAAAGTAATTATACTTAACTAAATTCCACTTTTTTTCTCCACTCGTGTCTCTGTCTCTTAAAAATCATTCAACAAGAAACATGCAATATTTATTTTTTGCTGAATAAAATATTGCACATCCATTGCAACAGTCGTTATAATCTATCGTTGTCAATAAAACACAGCGCTCAGTTTTCGTTGACATCATCTCTCCACCAACCGATTTAACTTACAGTTCACTAACACTATGCAAAATATATTGCCTGGGTTTTATACCATGTCAATTTACAAGAGCAGCATAATAATATATTATGCATTCCTTTTCTTTTATTAAGCAAACGCATCATTCAGCGTAGCATCACTAAAAACATCAGATCAGAGAGAACAGCAGAACGTCAATACACACAAAAAAAGATGAAAGGACCCGGCCTGGCCTCGTAAAAAAAGAGTCAGTCAAGTCAGCCAGCTTTTTTAGACTTGTGTGATGTGATGATGATGATGTGAGCTGAGATGATATTTTTTTATGCCTTGCTTTGGTGCACTGCACTGCAAAAATTAATGTTTCATTCTCATTCAGCCATCATATACAACATTACAATGTTTTTGACTGATGATAATAATTTTAGGAATTCTAATGATCCTAAAATAAATCTCCTGTTATGTTATTATCTTTTTGGCATGAGACAAACATAATCAAACGCAACAAAGGGTGTTATTACCATCCGACGTGCTGCTACGCTACGTAGTACGTACTATATTGTACGGATAATAATAATTCAATCTTGAAAAAAATAATTTTTATTGAACAATTTTATTTTTATTGAGTCGTATCTTATTTTTTTTCTTCCGTTGTTCAACTGCACATTTCAATAATCAAACAAGAAAAAAAATATATT